>CAUYRT010007963.1:0-10750 GCA_963574885.1 Lepilemur ruficaudatus
CTGCAGCCGCGGGTAGGGAAGGGGTAGGGGAGAAGGAGGCAATATGGCGTCTGCCGATCGGCTTGAGTCTGTGGGCTGGGAGGTGTCCCGGGGGAGATGGGAGCCTGGTGCCGTGGCCACAAGAGGCTCACCGCTCACCGGCAGCAGCCGTCTCTGGGCTGGTGTTAGGTCTCTCCAACCGCCCAGGAGCCCCACTAGCAGTCCGAGATGCAAGGGAGGGGAAAGTTAGCCGCTCCACCTACCCTTGTCGCTGGTCTCCAAGCTTCTCGTGGGCTTTCTCCTTCCAGTTCTCCTCCGCAACCTCCTCCTGTGGAGTCTCGTGGTCTCAGGTATCCCTCCTTCTGACCCTCGTCCGATGTCTGCTTGTCTGCTTGCTTATTTCTGCCGCTTTCTTCTAAAATCTGTCTTTTTTGCCTCTACTTCCTACTTTTAAAACTACTTAACTAAAGTAGAATATTCCTTTGCAGGAAATGTACTCAAATTTTTTTAAATTAAAATTTACAATTTTTCTACAATTAAGTATTTCTAACAATTTTATTTATCAGTTGAGGATTTTATGCATTGAACTTGTTTGTATTTGTATCTGTGGACATTATGAGGGAAAGAAAAATTGCTTTCCTTTGACTTATTCCATTGCTGCATTGTAAAGACATTGAGTTCTGTTTTGTTTTGTTTTGAGACAGAGTCTCACTCTGTTGCCCGGGCTAGAGTGCCGTGGCATCAGCCTAGCTCACAGCAACCTCAAACTCCTGGGCTCAAGCAATCCTCCTGCCTCAGCCTCCCGAGTAGCTGGGACTACAGGCATGTGCCACCATGCCCAGCTAATTTTTTCTGTGTATTTTTAGTTGGCCAATTAATTTCTATTTTTGGTAGAGATGGGGTCTCATTCTTGCTCAGGCTGGTCTCTAACTCTTGAGCTCAAATGATCTGCCCGCCTCGGCCTCCCAGAGTGCCAGGATCACAGGCGTGAGCCACCGCGCCCGGCTGGCTATAATTTATTTAATGGAAAGTATGGCAAATGTGAACAATGAGTGATTTCAATTATTTTGGGGATTTGCTTCTTTTTTTGGGTGATGGTTTTGTTCCCTGAGCGTCTCTGTCACTTATCCTCAGACGCAGCCCCAGAGAAAGGTCGGGGTAACTCAGCTGAGATGCACAATACTCCTCTCAGAGTCCCAGGTACAGCTTTATTACCTAATCTAAGTCCAATCTCTGGAACATTAAAATTGACTGTTCCAAAGTTTAATTAAAAACACAATTTACAAATATTTAGTATCTTCTGAAAAGCATTTCCAAGTTAAGAATGAAAAAATATGTACATAATATATAATCAAATACCAGTTAGCTTTAAATCCCATCAGGTCCACACTCGGCTACATCAGTCTTTTTAGGTTCTTCAAAATCTGAAAGAGAAAGACACCACACTTCATTCAGCACTTTTAATTAGGAAAAGGAAGTGAAGGTAAGGCTACCAGCCAGAAGAGCAGCTGCTGACAGCAGTCCTTCACCACGTCCAAGGTTAAAGGCCAGGTGCACCAGCAAGCCATCACTGTAGCTTTCTGGCAAATGTGTGAAATCTTTATTCTCTGGACAAGATAGAAAGAAAACCAATAGTTTTATATACCAAGAACAGAGACAAAATCTTTCAAATATTACTTGAAGGAAGAGGACTGATGTTCCTTTTACAGTCAGCCCTCTGTATCTGCGAGTTCCACATCTGCAGATTCAACCAACTGTTGACAGAACATGTTAGGGAAAAAACCCAATAAACACCACCATAACTAAAAATGATACAAATTAAAAAATACAGTACAACTATTTACAAAGCGTTTACATTGTACGAGTAATCTACAGATGAATTAAAATATACACGAGGACACGCATAGTTATATGCCATTTAATATCAGGGACTTCAGTATCCACATATTTTGGTATCCTTGTGGGTCTTAGGACCAATCCCCAGCAGATACCGACGGATTTCTATACTCACAATAGTCTTTCACTCATCCCAGAGAAAAACGGCACGTACCTTCTGTTAAATCTACGAAGTTGTTTTCTGTGACAGGGGAAGGAACGGAAATCCCCATTGCTTTTCGAACTCCATACATGCTTACGATATCACCTGGAGTTACTTGCTGCGCGAGTTCTTTAAGATTATTGGTCACTTGTTCAGCTAAAAAGAAAAATAGTTCCACTTATTGAAAAGTCATCCCTTTAGATAATTTTTAAAAAATCCAAAAGAATGGCAAATGTATAAATGCAAAAACCACAGTATTCATTTTAGCATTACTTTACAGTGGTATCACTACTGTACTCAGAAGATTTTTCATTTAAGCATCCCGATTCTTCTCTTACTGGAGGTGCAACATACCGAGATGCATTTCTCTATATGAGGGACCCAAGAGACAGATCATATTGGGAGGGGGTCTGGTGCTCAAACGCTCATTCTGGGCTTCCTGGAGCTCCCTGAGCAATTTGGTGGTCTCGTCAAGTTTCTTCTGGAACACTTCAGCTTCTGGGTGGTAAAGAAAACATGGACATACCCGTGTTTGACCTGGTGTGGTAAACAAAGTCCTATGCTTGAGGGCTTTGCTGATTATTGGTTAGCCGCCTCCCTCCAAAGGAACCCCCCTCAAACAAAATCAACACCACAGCCATGCTTTACCATTCATCTAACTTGGCTAGCCAAGATTTTCCCGTGATGAATGCCATGCTAATCTGAACTAATGTAACATTAAATCTTGACTGCCTGTGTTATGTAGTGTTTCCGTCAAAGCCTCTAGAGATACTCACCTTCAGAGTCAAAAACCTCGACTGGAGCACCAAAGTTTGTTACTGCTTTCAGGGCTGTGAGCCTGTCCTGAGTACTGGAGTCCAAACGCCCTGCTGGCTCTATTTCTATAATCTGCTTCAAAAGAAAAAAAAGGCAATTATTTGAGTTTGTTAAACCATGACAGCGCTAACTAGAAAGTACTAAAATGGCTCGTGTTTATAGGCAAAGTTATTCTACCTATTTACTTTGGAGTCCTAATTTTGATGCTTACAGAAAATGTCTTTCTAGAACAACCTTTAAAAATGCTATTTCCAAATCTTGGCAAAAAAAGTGTCCATAAATCCGTATTTCTCTGTAACGTAATGATGTATCTTAGACAATTTGTGTCAAGATGTCAATGGTTTCACGTGGCAACCATTCTAAAGATAAAATAATAAGAGCCTTGTTACTGCTTAAATTGTGAAGAGCTTTTGGTGATTATGACAATGCCTTATGTTTCTGAGACTCAAAGTCAAATGTTTCAGCCCATACAGTCCATATACTTGCATTCCTATAGTAGACATGCAGCCTAAGATGCTTCCCTGGTCTCCTCCAGGCTCCAACACTAGCCTGTCAATATTGCATGAGAGAAACAAAATCTTAAAAAAGAGTGGAGTTTTATTTTTGGAATCGTAAGACACAGAGTTTCCATAACCTCAACACTGCTTTTTTGGAATAGATCAACCCAGATATTAAGTAACCGAAAGTTAATGGTTCATTTATACTATGGTATTGTACTCCAAGCTCAATCAATCTGAACACCTGATCTGCCTACATACATGCAGGCTAAAAGTGTGTGGTGGAGAGAAACTGCACAATTGTGCAACTTGGCACTAGTATGCACTTATGGTTTGCCATTTCAGCTGGGCCCTACAACTCATTTTATTTCTTACACAACTTCCTTTCCCATTCTCAAGATTTCTTTCATTCTTGCCCCTTTGCTAAGCACATGACCTTGCTTGGCTCCTCTCTCCTTGAAAACACCACAACTGTGTAACTACCATCTATATCTGCATGGTCTCTACTTGCTCTCCCATTTCAATTTTTCTTTCCCCTCAGCTAAAGGGCTTATGTCTCTCCCTGGTAAACAATGTTCCTTTAGCACAGTTTCCCTCCACTCATTTAACTCACTGAAGTCAACCCCCACCCGTCCATTATACTAAGCCTTCTCTGATCAAAGCTACACATGACACTGGCCAGTCCCCTCTCACCGGGCTTCTGTGCAGCACCTGACATTGCTGAAGCGCCTCTCTTCCTGCTTATCATCTTCCATGGCTTTCCTACCTTTACTACTGGTCTTTTCCAAGATTCTGTCCTTTGACCTTTCCCAGGCTACATGTTCTCCCTGGACAGTCTTGTCCACTTTAATGACTGAAATAAAATTCTACCTTTTCATCAACAACTTTCAGATCCACACCCATAGCCCAAATCTTGGAATTCCAGGCCTACATCTCCAGCAGTGTCCCAGATCACACTAGCCATCAAAGGTTTGCTCCTTTTCCTGTACTTCCTCTATGAGCTGATGGCACTATTACCTACCTTAGGCACCAGGTCAATTTGCCTTGTACTGTATTTCCCACATTCTTATTCTCTTTCCTTTTATTGGTATGCTAATCATTTCTCTTGCTTAGACAAGTCCTATAGCTTTTCACTGGTCCTTTCCTCCACATTTTATCATAGTACCTCACCTTCTAGGATAAAATCTCACCTTCTTAGCACTACACAGAAAACTTCACCATTGGGTCCTCACCCATGCAGCCTCACCACCCTTCCACTTCTCCCCCAGCGACTGCTTGGTCACCTGTTTTCTGGACTCAAAGCACATGCAGCCCTGTTCTCTCAGCTTCATGTATGTCATTACACATGCAGTTCCGCCCACTTCAGATGAGTGGCCCTGCCTACTCCGAGAATGCCTATTCAGTCTTCTAGACCCAGGTCAGACAGCATCCCTTCTGCGAGGAGCTGCTGCTACTGGGGTGACTACAACTCATACATTTACACAGTGAAGTAACTGGTTTGGGGTCCCTTGTTTACATGCTTATCTACTGCACTACCTACCACTAAGCTCCCATGGGCAAGACCTCATTTTATCATAGATGATACTCAATAAATATTTTTATTTTAAAATAAAACTTTTATCATTAAGGCCTTCTAGCTTATTATCCACAAAAGTATATCTTTTTTTTTTGAGACAGAGTCTTGCTCTGTTGCCGGGGCTAGAGTCGTGGTGTCAGCTCAGCTCACAGCAACCTCAAACTCTTGGACTCAAGCCATCCTTCTGCCTCAGCCTCCCGAGTAGCTGGGACTACAGGCATGTGCCACCATGCCCAGCTAATTTTTTCTATATAGATTTTTAACTGTCTGGCTAATTTCTATTTTTAGTAGAGACGGGGGGTCTTACTCTTCCTCAGGCTGGTCTCGAACTCCTGACCTCAAGCGATCCTCCCGCTTTGGCCTCCCAGAGTGCCTGGATTACAGACGTGAGCCACTGTACCCGGCCCACAAAAATATTTCTTATAAGGAATAAAATATGATCACCTCCATTTCTTTTGCCGTGTCAAGTATCCTAGTATGACCTTCATCTTCAGGTGATGACTATAAGGATAAAGAAAAACAACTTTTATGAAAATATATGCAAAGGCAAATATCAAGGAAAATAGAAAACTGTCAAGACTTTTCATGGCAAGAGAAAAGGAATAAGAATATGGACGATTAGAATGTGATTTTTTAAACCAAATGAATGTAATTATTAGCATTTCGGAGTATTTGTGAGTTGGTGTACTTATTACTAGTAATGATGAAATATTCCAATGCCAGATTAAAAAGCTATATGTGTGTTTAAGGAGGTATTTGGTAAACAGCATATAAATACCTAAATAAATGGAGTCTGTTTCAACAACAGGTAAATCTCTGACAAGGAAAAGACAGGGAGGAACTCTAGGGACCACTGTGCATTAAAAGAGCAATATTCTCAGAAAGCAAAGCATTACTGTAAAATGCTCAAATGCTACAGAGAATGTGAAAGCTTCTCATAATCCTATCCTTTAGAAATAATGCACATATAAACAACAGACAAATGTGTCACAGACATCAATCAATATGATGTGATCTTTCTTTGAAAGGTTGTATTGTGACTTATGTAACCAATCCCCAATTTCTTTTCCCGTTTTATTTTTATTTTTTTGAGACAGGGTCTTGCTATATTTTCTTGACTAGAGTACACTGGTGTCATCATAGCTCACTGCAATCTCAAACTCCTGGGCTTGAGCGATCCTCCTGCCTCAGCCTCCCAAGTGGCTGGGACTACAGGCATGCGTCACCATGCTTGGCTAATTTTTCTATTTTTTGTAGAGATGGGGTCTTGGTCTTGCTCTTGCTCAGGCTGGTCCTGAACTCTGGCCTTAAGTGATCCTCTGCCTCAGCCTCTCAAAATGCTAGGATTACAGGCGCCAGCCACCATGCCTGGCCCCAATTCCCAATTTCTAAAAATGATAAGCAATGTATCCTTATGTAACTCTTCTTATTTTCTAGGATAAATTCTAAGAAGAGTTTGATACTGCTGGATCAAAGGACAGAGACACTTTACATTCTGAAACACACTGCCATATTCATCAACTAAAAAATATTCAACTTCAGAGTATTAATTAATTCAGATTAATTGATGGGAAAGACATAGTAAAAATATTTTGAATTGATACAATAAAGTTTAATATTTTTTAGGCCATGTGAAGAAAGCAGTTCATATGCTAGAATTTTACCGCAGTTATCACTGAACATGACCTGACTGACGAACGACCTTGGCTGTGCTGACAGGTCATCTAGCAATCATACGTGCAGTGTGGGCAGGGTACAAGGCACTACAGTCACAGCCACTATTAAGAGTTCTGACCTCCAAGAGATAAAGAGTTCCTCTAACCATGGTGACAACTGTGGAGATCAATTCTCCTCTGCATCATTAGAACATTTTCTGGTTCTACTCCTTGAGTCACTCCAGATTATGAACTGTCTCCAACTGAACCAGAGGTAGTTTACAAGTTGTTAATAAAAGACAGCAACAAGAAAGCTTTTTACTTTGTAACTGAGGCTCCTCCCACGGTGCTACGACTGCATATTAAGTAAAAGGCCATTCCCTATCATTTCAGCCAACTTAGTTTCAAGCCAGTGAGCAAAACTTTCCTTTTTTGTTAGGGTGCGTAGCACCTGCTGACTTCCTAGTTATAAACCCCATTTTGGGATCCTATATTCCCAAGATCTGGAGACAATGCCAATGATCTGGCTCTTGCAGATCCCCGTGGCCGACTTGCTCCTTTCCGTTCACTGTCCTCCACCCGTGGCCTCACCCCGCTGGGCTGTCTTTCAGGGGAAGGGAGTCCAGCTGTCATACTGGTTAATCCCATGGTTTCACAACACTGAGTGACTAATACTTGGGAGCCAGTAATAAATTACCGTTTCTTCAGTAGCATTCTTACCGTCTCCAACTCTTGCAGGGTCCTAGAATGCCCTCCTTTTGTTAAAACATCCAGTAAACTATCTGCCATAACATATGGATAATCTTGGCATGTGGCCAAGAACTCATGGATGCTGAAAGAGAGAGGCAGGAAAGTCACTTCCACGTAAGTCATATCCCTTGGCTTAATCCTCCCATCCAAGCCAACTGTTTCCATTAGATGCCCTTAGTTTATATATCAGGATGTAAAACTACGTCTAGATGCAACACCGTATTTACATATTTACTAGTGATTACTTACTGAGAGAATTAAACGATATCAAGAACACAGTGAAAATGAAGTGCTCCTGAGGATTCCCCAAACAAAAATAAGATGTCAGTCGTGGGGTGTAGGACTCAGTCTTTGGAGCTTCTGCCCCTCCCCACCTCACTTCCTCCCTAAGGTGATCTTACTCACCTCAGGACTTCCATGCACACTAAGAAACTCAAAGCTATACCTCCAGTTTGGACCACACACTCTTTGGACAGCTCCATCTAGATGTCTAATAAGCATCTTGAGCTTAAAATATCCAAAACAGAAATGCTGGATCTTCCCCCAAAGTAGTTTTCCAAACTCTCCCCCTTCTCAGTAAATATCAACTACAGCCTTTTAGGGCCAGCCTGAAAACCCTGGAGTCATCCTCGCCCTTCTCGGTCTCTCATACTCCATTCCAGTCAGCAAAGCAATCCTCCTGGCTGATGACCGACCCCTCTCAACACCTCGACTGCCACTCCCCAGTCCATTTCTCACCTCCCAACTCCTGTCCTTGTTCCTCTGTAGTCATAGTGATCCTTTTAAAATTGTAAGCCAGACTGGGCTACTCCTCTGCTCACATTCCACCAGTAGTTTCCCATCTCACTTAGAATAAAACCTCAAGTTCATACAAAGATGTACTCCTGCTTGTTACCTCTCTGACCACCTTCCCCTTCACTTGTTCTGCTCCTTACTGCTCTTCTGCTGTTTCTTGAATGTGCCAAGCAGGCTCCTACCTCAGGGCCTTTGCACAGCTATTTCACTGGCTAGAAATGCTCTTCTTTCAGAGGGCAGCACTGCTCTTGCTTCCTCACTTCCTTCAGTTTTTGCTCCACTTTCTTTTTTGTAGCAAAGACTTCCCTGACAACCCTATTTTAAACTGCACCCCTCTCCCAACTCCAGCACCATCATCTATCTGTCTTCTTTTGCTGCTTTACCTTTTCCCAAAGCACTTGCCACCATCTCACAGGAGGGCATGGGTCTTTGTCAGCACTGTTTCCCTGGGGAAACCCCAGCATCTAGAATAATGCCTGGCACACAGTGGGCATGCAATGCCTATTCGTGGAAGGCACAAATCGTGCAGAAAGAAATGTATTCATGCTGGTAAAGTCTAAAGGATATAAATGCTTGGTCTGAAAACACATTCAACCTCTGACTTAGGGACTCTTGCCTTCTAAAAACAACAACAACAAAACCACACATACTTATGTAAAAGTGAACAGTCCTCCTTTATCAGAAAACCACAGGACTGGTTAATCTAGAGGGTCAAATTGTTTTACATAATGAAAGTTAACAAGGTACCAGTCCCAAGAAGGAATAACCCAAGGTCACTGCTGCACTCTGAGCCAGAATCCTGGTAAGTCAAGATGGCATCTCATGTCGATGGGATGCAAAGTGCTTGGCATCTTAAATAGGAACACAGAAATTATCTTCCCACAGAAACATGTAATAAAGGATAGTAGAGTGTAATTGCAATAGTCTATCCAGTACATGATGGGTCAAACAGGCTAGCAAGTGGATTGCCTTAGGTATTGAGCCATCACGTCCTATCTCAATATCTTGGGGAAAATGTGCTGTGGGTTCCCAAACTGGTCAAGTCTGGAACACAACTCACTGACACACAAAAATGTTATAGCAGAGCAGATGGTACCATCAACATTTTGAAGTAACAAAATGGTATCAGCATTTATATCCTTTAGACTTTACCGGCTTGAATACATTCTTTCTAGACTATCTGTGCCTTCCACGAATAGGCATTGCATGCTCACTGTGTGCCAGGCATTATTCTAGATGCTGGAGTTTCCCCAGGGAAACAGTGCTGACAAAGACCCATGCCCTCCTGTGAGATGGTGACAAGTGCTTTGGAGAAAAGTAAAGCAGCAAAAGAAGACAGATAGATGATGGTATCAGTGTGGTATCAGCTGAGGTACATAGTATTTTTAAAAAGTATATTTTTGTAATAATTAAAATACTGCAAATGTCAGTATCAAGGAGATATGTTCTCATTATCCATTAAAGGATAATGATAACGACTGGCTTATTATTGTCAATTAAGAAATTTACTGGACACACTTTCTACCATTTGGATAACTTTGTAAGTCTACCCACAAAACACATATGTACATTAATATTTTAGAACAATATGGTACTTAGAACATTGATTCGTTGGTGACTCACCTGAAATCGCTTGGCAGATCAGAGTCTTCCCCATAGGTTGAATAGATTAAATCAGAATCATCCTTGCTGATATTTGCAAACGTGGAGTCATAATGCGGTGCATAAGAACTGTAGGGTCCATAATTCAAGTATAACACTGTTGAAAAAATTAAATACTACAATACTATTCTTTAACTTGTATGTCAATCTGTGTTCTTGTTTTAAAAAAGATATTCCCTTCTAACTTTACTTTGTTGACTGGTATACAAATCTAAGATAGTTTCTCCCTAACAGATACTTGTAAAGTTGCAACTCAAGTCAATTCTTCCCCAAAAAGTGGAGAGAGAAATAGAAAAAAAGAACAAACTCATTTTGAATACTAACACCTGATTTTCCAGTTTGTTCTGAAATTAATAAAATACCTAATGATGATGCAAAAATATCACCAAGAGAGCTAGTGAATAAAGTAGTGAATGGTAACAATTATGCTTCCTTTCCTAACTTCCTGAAACAGAAGAGAAAAAACATGACTACTATGCATGAGGAGCCTCACCTGGAGTTACTTTGTTTCTTTTATCCTCTTTGAAGCCCTGCAAAGTATTCACTCCAGACTGAAGTCTTCCAGTTGTCATTCCCAGTCTTACAGGGCAGTAGCCTGGTTCTAAAACATAACAACAAGCACAGTGAAGGAGGCATAAGTGGTAATGATCCACAGGGTACTCTGCTGAGTGTAATTCTTCATGTTACCTACACGACTGTGAAGAGGTTGTAGTAACAGCCCTTACTTACTATACTTTTCCCTCTATTTTTTTTTTTTTTTTTTAGAGACAGTCTCACTCTGTTGCCGGGCTAGAGTGAGTGCCATGGCGTCAGCCTAGCTCACATCAACCTCAAACTCCTGAGCTCAAGCAATCCTACTGCCTCAGTCTCCCACGTAGCTGGGACTATAGGCATGCGCCACCATGCCTGGCTAATTTTTTTTTCCTATATATTTTTAGTTGGCCAATTAATTTCTTTCTATTTATAGTAGAGACGAGGTCTC
>CAUYRT010007965.1:0-13175 GCA_963574885.1 Lepilemur ruficaudatus
TATTGAAGTATACTTTACATATCATGCCTTTACTCCATTTTAAGTGTACAATTAAATGATTTTCAGTGAATTTACCGAGGTGTACAGTTAATCACATAAATCAGTTTTAGAGGAATTCCTTTCCCCTATTGAGACCCCTCATTCCTCTCCCCAACTACTTTACAAGCATGTCCGACCCCTCCACAGTGCCCACCACGTCGCTCAGACTTGGGTCTACCCCCTACCCCCCAATTCCCTAGTGATCACTCCCACCACTTAAGCAGCATAGTGTTAATCAGTCAATACCAGTTTGATGACGAGTACAAGTAGGGCCCATTCTTCTGGTCTTGTTTCACCTTACTTCGAATAATGGGCTCAAGCTTAATCCAGGATAATGTAAGAGGTGCTAACTCACTGTCATTTCTTAAAATTGAGTAATATTCCATTGTGAACATATACCAAATTTTAACAATCCACTCATGAATTGACGGGCACTTGGGTTGCACAATTCACTATTGCTAGGTCGCGGAAACAGCACAATGCTCTCTTCAAGAAGGCCCATCCATAGGTGGGCATCCACATACAATTTTTTATTGACACACGGTCATGTTCTGCTGCTGGGGCTAGAGTGCAATGGCATCATCGTAGCTCACTGCAACCTACAACCCCTGGGCTCAAGCAATCCTCCTGCCTCAGCCTCCCAAGTAGTTAGGACTACAGGCTCCTGCCACTAAGCCTGGCTAATTTTTCTATTTTTTGCAGAAACAGAGTCTTGGTCTGGCTCAGGCTGATCTTGAACTCCTGAGCTCAAGCAATCTTCCTGCCTCAGCCTCCTAGAGTACTAGGAGCCAGTTGAGAACTTCTATCATAAAAGGATGATGACCTTTGTCCAATGCATCTATTATGATGATCGTGTGTTTTTTTATCTTTTATTCTTTTAATGCGCTGTATCACATTTAATGACATGGATACGTTAAACTAAACTTGCATCCCATCCCAGATTTACATTCCATTTTGTCATACTATAGAGTCTTTTTGATGTGCTGTTAAAGTTGGTTTGCTAGTATTTTATTGAGAATTTTTTCACTTATGTTCATTGAGGATATAAGCTATAATTTTGTCTTCCTGTAGTGTCTTTATCTGTCTTTGGTATCAGGGTGATGGCGGCCTCATGAAATATGTTTGGAAATATTCCTTTTACTTTTATTCTTTGGAAGAATTTTAGAGGAATTATTAATTCTTCTTTAAATGTCTGGAAGAATTCAGTAATCAATCCATCTGAGCCTGGAATTTTATTTTTGGAAAGTTTTGAGAACTCTTTCTTCATATCTGAAGAATCTTGGCACTTACATAAAGTTCTCAAGTAATTCTAATGTGGAAAGAAAAAAATAAGCTGATGGAATAAATCAGAGAACCCCCATATCAAGCCTCAAGAAACCTGATGACTCACGAGGACCACTTGAAAGCCCCAGACCTATAGTTTAGCCACTATTTATTGAAATAATGTTATTAATAGTTGAGCACCTATAGGGTACTAGAAATTGAAAATATTAGGTTAAAAAATAATGGTCTACCTTTAGAGATGTTATACTTTAGTAAGAGATGGAGACATTTTTGGCTACAGATGCCCAGATATTCTCCAGTTGAAAAATTAGCCCTTCAATCAAATACTAATGTATTGAAGCTCATTTGACGTAAATATAGAACAGCTTATCACAGATTAGTTTGAGTGTAGAAAACAATGTTATGTTTGAAGTGAAATTGTATCAATGGAATACACTTATACACACAAACACGCATACACATATGGAAATAAAGATGAGAGAGAGTGAGAGAGAGAATCTGAGCATGTCAGGTCCTCTTCCTGAATGCTGAATGTTTGACAATATTTGACGAGAGTCAAGGCTCTATCACTGGGCCCCATAAAAATCAAAGTGAACATCTCCAGGACAGCTAAGGAAAAGAGACTTGTACCTGCTAGGATTCATTGATGGCAGTGAACTTCCTCCCTTACCAGACAAGAGCGGTTTCTTGGAGCCCTCAGATTACTATATCAACTCCATCCACCACACTTATTGAGGATGCATCCATCTTATTTAGACTGGTGAGAAATGACAAAGTATTACTTTACTGCATTTTCTTCTCCATTACTTGAAGACAAGAAGTGTCATTGACACATTTTTGTTGTTGCTTTCATTTGTTTTTTTCCAATACTTTGGGTGTGTTCTCTGAGTGAAGGTTCACTGTTTTTGTGGGAAAAGTATCTGCTTCTAGTTACACTTTATTCCAAATGACAAATGAATGTAAAAAGCATTTACGATACAATGTGATACATGCTGCAATAGAAGAAAACACCGCTGCAGTGGAAGCCAGAGAAGGGAACATTTACCCTGTCTTAGGCAATCAGCAAGTGCTTGCAAGAAGATAGGAGCAGTAGGTAATAGAATAGAGAAAAGGAGGACAGAGGGGATCCAGACCAGAGACAAAGTATGGATCAAAGGTTAAAATTACATCAACCGCAAAGTAAATGTTCATGTTCTGAGGTGAGACAGACATTATTTTATTAAGTATTGTTTAATCCGCAATTGTTTATTGGCACCTAGTTAAATGAATTCCAATACAAAACTTCTTCTTAGTAAGCAGGGAAAATCAATACATGTAAATAAATTCCTAGATTGGTCTTTCCTTGGAAACAAGGGAGGGATTTACAAATTTAGGAACTAATTATATTTTTTAAATAAGAAACTATTAGAAGGCTTTTTCCTGAGTAATACAAAAACGAATTGAAAATTTAATTGAATCACTACTTCTGCAGATTTTCCTAGTTTGGAAACTTCAATCCAAAGATTCAAGTCAAAATTCTGTCAAAGTAATATTAATCTTTTCACATTTCCTAATCCCAGTGTAACCAGCTCTATGAACAAATTTCAAAGACCCTTATATTTTTTTTTTATAATCCTCTCTCTTAACTAACTACCAGACTTTTTGAGTTGTTTCCCAGAAATGGTGGATTTTCTGCAAGACAATGGAGCTAATATTCTGAAAGCCCCAGGGCAGACTCTGAGGCCAAGATTCACCACCCTCTACAACCTGCCCCCAGTGCATGTAGCCCCTTGTTAGTTATACTAAAACCTGCCCCAAGGCACTTGGCCCCTCCTTTAAAAGGCTATGATCTTCATTATGCAGAGAGATGGGTTTGAGGCAGCTTCTCCCATTGTCCTGGACAAGATGTCTGTCATATTAAAAATTCCTTTCTTCCTTGACAGTCCTTGTTGTCTCAATAATTGGATTTTTGTGCAATTAGCAACTGGACCTAGGCTGAAACCGCCGTGCACTTTCAACAACATCAATATCAGTGTTGAGCAAGCCTTTGTCTTTGCTCCTTTATTATCTAATTGTCATTTTCCAGTTCTAATCTTCTGTTTCTTTTTATTTTTTCTTTCATAGCAATAACTACCAAAAGCTTCATTTTACCACATTTATAAATGTAATAATTGATTTTGAATTCAGGGAAAATTCCTAATGGGAAATGGTGAAAACCCTTGATGATTGCTATGTACATACACACTCACACACACACACATTCACACACACATGTAAAAACCAAAGGCCAACTACTTACCCACTCTCTACCTCCCTTAACTAAGTTCACTCTGGTCTATCCTGATTTCCAGAAATAATGCTTATCCATGCAGTGACATAAAATGCCGAAACCCAATATTCTGGGACTTAAGTCAGAGGTACTAACTGCTGAATCACTCTGAAATTGAATTGACATTGTGATACCTCATCCTGATTTAATCATTGTGTTTAATAACAATTTTAGTGATTGAAGCAAAGTTTTTTCTCTAATCTTAATATTCTATATTGTTATATTCCTAAATTATTTTCATCACAGAGCCATCAAAATAATGCCTTAAGTATTTCTTATAGGAAAAACTTAGTAGAGTAGAAAGGGTTGAGGAAATTATATGATATGGAATGAGAACTATACCCTCTTTATCATACCATTAACTAAGCACAATGATATAAAACATACTACAAATCTATACCATGGGATTGCAGATGTCTCCTCCACCCACAGACATTGGGAGTAATGTTTAAATTTATCATCTGGTCTGGTAAAGAAATCCTCCCCTGCTATGATCTGAATTACTCTAACTATTTTTTTAAGTGTGAGCCAACTCCTGTGGGTCCCCTTTTATTCTTTATTTAGAATAAAGCCCCAATATATAGGAATGGCCTATCTAGGCCGTTCCTATATATTGGGGCTTTATTGTAAATCATGCTCATGGATTAGTTTATCGCTCAATTTAGTAGAGTTCTAAACAAAGTTTTGTAACATTATTTTTTGTAAAATTTAGCATATATATATAAAAGTATACAAAATATATATACTTCCACCTACTATAAAATGAGTAGCTTGTAACCACCATGCAGATCTATAAATAGAATATTGCTAGCACCGCACAGCCCTCCATGTTCTTGGTCTTGATTGTAGCTCCATCCATTCTTCTATTCCCTATCCTAATTCTGTTGCAGTCACCCTCTGGATCTCCTTTACAGCTTCATCACCTAAGTGTTGCCTTATCATCATCTACATGCAGCCCAGAAAATGTAGAAGAGAACGTGGAAAGGGCACAATGTGGCCCAGAAGTGGTGCCCATCATGTCTGGAACTTTCACGTGCCAGACTGCACTGCAGGAAAGAGTGAGAAATGTGAGTTCTGGAAGAAGAGTGAACAGCAGCTATCTCTGCCACACTGGGCCAATCGTACTGGTGCCTAACCAACATCAGTGATGTGAGAGCAGATAGATATTGAACACAAGAATTTACTCCTGACTCTGGGGTTTAGTAAGCACCAGTAACTAGAATGATTATGAAGGAAATTAGAAATATTTTACCCCAAAATATGTTTTGTCATTCTGGACTAACTGAAGAGTTCTCAAGTTCTGTCTGACCTTTCCCCCACCCCTCCCCCGATCATTTACGCTCCCCAAATCATTGAAATGTCTTTATCTGTCTGAGATCCAGACCCACCTAGGGGAACAATTGTTCTTTCCTTTCCTTTCCTGTAATACCAGGGGTGTGACCACACTGAACAGACTCTTTAAGATAACGTTCTATCTCTCAGACACATCTAAACTCCAGAAGGGAACTATTTACCAGTTAATCTTTGTTTCCCATCCATTCATCCTCCCTGGTGGTCTTTTGTTGCCCCTGGACACAGTTCTTATTTTCCCCTCCTATAACCCACTTTACCAGAAAGGTATAAAAGCTTCTGAACCCCACTGAGGAGCTGAATCTTCATTTTCTAGGTGCTTTCAGGTATACATGTTAAACAAATTTGATGACATCTCTTTTTAACCTGCTTTATTGTGAGTTGATTCTTCAGCAAAGCTTCTGATGGTGAAGGAAAGTTTGCCTTTTCCCCCACAATCACTTAGGCCACCCTTATATGTTCCCATTTATTATATAGGCCAATATAAAAAAAAAAAATATATATATATATATACACACATTCAAAATTAGTTAACTGTCTTGTCAAATATAAATGTGAGAGATATTTTCTGGCCATTTTTCTTATTTGGGTATTGTGGTTTCATTTGTGTTCTGAGAAAATTTTTATTCACTAAAATTATGGTTCAACTTTCACTGCTTATTAAAAGTAGGTGAATTTTGTATAATAAAAAGAACCTAAAAGATGTACACTCAAATATTAACAACTCAAGAAGTAGCCTGAGCACTATAACTTATAAGTGGTGATTTGGAATAAGCCATGAATATCTCTGGGCACCAGGCTCATCATGAAATGGGAGCTTGGATTCCCTCCCCTGTTTGCCTCCCAGTTCTTCCCAGAGGAGCACAGAGACTGACAGATGGACAGATGGACTGACAGATGGACAGTGCAGAGGAAACTATAAACAGGCTCTCCAAAGAGCAACAGTAACATCTGCACATGTCTCTAGATTGATATTTGTAGTGGATTAATTCAATCCTGTATCAGAGAGAGACTTTGAATGGTTCATGTCATTCCGCCAGCATATTACTCACTGAGGAAAAGGAGACTCTGCTTAAGAATGCAACACTTCAGAAGAATGAATGATATTTTAGTGTTTGAAGGTACATATTTTGTACAGCAAAGCCCTACAGATAAACCATCTACTTGATTTGCCACTTAGTGTAATTAATATATATTAATTAATATACATATTTAATATATATTTATCAATAATGAGAAGAATTTTATCAAAAGAGACAGTAAATAAGAGAAACAACAAAAAGAAACTTCCAACCAAGTTCAAATATTTTATAAAAATAGAACTCATTGAAGATCAAGCTGTTACCAAAAACTTGGCACTTGTCCATGAGACTGAATCAGAAGAACAAGTAGAAGTGATATGGAGAGGAGGAAAGAGGTTTAGCACTTCACTAGCAAAGGAGGAAAAATGGTAGACCTTCACATCCCAAAATCCAAATTTCCTGAACATTCGCAGAAATATAGAGCTTTTAAAGGATCATTTCTCAGCTTGAGGCAATTACTGTTTAACTACAGTTGATGATTCTGATCATCCCATCTCCACTAAAGACAATCTCATGACCTCTGCCCAGGACCTCCCTTTACCAGGTCGGGCTGGGCCATCTCCTGTTGCACAAATAAATAAACAAAAAACTTACCCTGCCCCTCCCAACCACTGGCCTGAGGCAGGCATTAGTTCTCAAAAAGGAGTGGAGTGTGTTTAAAGAGACAGAAAATTTTTTTGCTGTTTTTTCCAGGCCATTCCCTCTGTTACAAATTTCCCACTGTCAGTATTTCCCTTTCACGTCTATGAGAGGGGTAACTACTCTGTTACAAAGCATGTTGATACTAGGACCAGCAAATGGGGAATGAATGACCATTTCAATCTATAAATCAAGGATTTAGCAATGGTGAACATCAAAAACAAACAAGCCAACAAACAAACTATGCTGAATTTTGTAGTGTCAAAATATTGAATAGAGATTAGAGAAACTGGAAAATCATAAATAATATTATAGTCATATTGAAAATGTGTTTAATTATTACTTTTTATATCAGATTGATGATTTTTGAGTAGTCATATTTTTGTCTATTTCCTAAAAGGAAATATGATCCAACATCCTATTCCAGGAAGGACACTGACATAATTTGTCTTATTTACCAATGTTTCTTTCAAATTATCATATCTCTCTCAGCTGCCATTTGAAGTTTTTAAAGTTTAAAATCCATATAGAATGAGCATATGGAAACCAAGAAAAACAAGTGTAATTAATTTGGTTGTTCCCAGGCCTTCCAGACTTGTAGAATTAACTTTTTAAATATTAAATAACTTAAGCTTTTATCCTACTCAAACAAATCCTGTGATCTACGTAATATCCTAGGGTTTTCCAAAAAGAAGAGAGTCATAGGTAGGTATTTCATTTTCTCATAATTTTACGTTCTAAATTTTGTCTTCCTAACTTGTGTTTCAAAAACACTCAAAACTCTTTATCAAGAAGTTGCTATTTCTTTTCTACCCAATTCCCCATAAACATGGCCACAGTGTTTCTGCCTTCATTCCTTAAATAATACTACTATATAACCATTGCATATTGTAATTTTTATCACAACTCATTGGACAGTGCACAATAAATACAGTCTTCCACAGAACAGGATACAAATTCAGATCAAATTGCAGTTTCTAAATCCTCATCGAGCATTCCCTACAGACGGATCTCTTAATTATTGACTGTGTGTCTCTTTGGGTCCTGGGCTAATGATATGATGCTGGGGTCCTTTTTCTCACATTCCTTGATCTCTGAAATACATGTCCCTGATAATATTTTAAACTCATTTTTTTCAATTTGCTGAGAAAGTCACCTCCCTGTTGCAGCCAATGATCTCCCTACTATACTAGCTTAAAAGGCCTCCTCTTTCCCAAAAGCAAGAACTATAAAATTGCTTTCCTAAACAAACAAACAAATTTAAAAGAAGCAATACCCTCCTTGTCAGAAATTCATGTATCAATGTGGAACAAAGCACAGTCAACTTCCAAATTAGAAATGTTTTCTCATATTCCATGTTTACTGAAATACAAACAGTAAAACAGAAGAAAAATATACTAGGAAGAGCAGTAGACTTGAACAAGAAGGTGAAGAGTTTAGTTTGTTAATTAAGAACTTGTGTGACTATGGCCATACCACCCTGAATGTGCCTGATCTTGTCTGAGAATTTGTGTGACCAAGTAAATCATTACTACACAGAGCTTCACTTTCCCACGCATGCAATAATTAAATATTGTCCTCCTGTTATGTGCTGCTTGAGTGTAAAAAGATAAGTATAATAAGTTTAATAAGAAAACTTTTAGCCAAATGATACCTAATCCATAGTGTTTACAGTTGCAAAGTAGTCCTTAGGAAACCTCCCATCTCTGGCATTTAAAGAAGACATATTCTTGCCCAGTGTTTGATAGAAAGATAGGAGTAGAAACAGATTAATGGATTAATGTCACCAATAGCAAGGGGCAGATAACAATTCCCACCCCTCTAATGACACAATGATTCACAAAGTGTTACTTTGCTTGATTATATACATACTATTTATTTTTTTCCAAAGAAAAAGTAATAATGTTGCAAATAATGATTTAAAAAATCAAAAATATAAATTTCTTTCATAATGTTATCACTGTACTGAAAAAAGGTGAGAAGAAAGCAATCAAGAAAATAGTGAGGAAAGAAAAAACACTACATAAACAGTGAAAATAAATTATTGAGATAAGGCTCAAATTTTCTTCCCCATAAAAAGAAACAGGATAAGAAGGCTGTAACTAAAATACTGTAATTAAACAACAAAATATCCCTGTCCTGTAACTACATGTACAAAGAACTCCCATTTCTGATCAAAACTTTCTTCTACTAATGGTTTTTCTCAGGGCAAGATGAACATCTTTGTTCCTCAAGCTGTAGATCAAGGGGTTCATCAAAGGAACCGTATTGGTGTAAAAGACAGAAGATATTTTTCCCTGATCCATGGATTCAGCTGATGAAGGTTTGAGGTACATATATATACCTGATCCGAAGAATAGAGAAACAGCAATTATGTGGGAGCTGCAGGTGCTGAAGGCTTTGGACCTGCCCTCCTTGGTCCTGATATGGAGGATACTAGAGAGAATAAAACCATAAGAGATAAAGATGGTGAGAGTAGACACAGAGAAGATGATGCCTGCTGCAATGAAAACCACTAGCTCATTTATGTAGGTGCTGGTGCAGGAGAGCTGGAGCACAGGGAGGATGTCACACAAATAGTGGTTGATGGTGTTTGCATCACAGAAGGTCAGTCTCAGCATGCATCCAGTGTGGGCTATGGCACCAGAGAAGGCCATCAAGTATGAACCAAGCATAAGGTTGCAACACACTTTAGGGGACATGGCAATGTTATACAAAAGTGGGTTACAGACGGCCACATAGCGATCATAGGCCATTGATGTCAGCACATAAGTTTCAGAAATGGCAAAAAAGCAGAAAAAGAAAAGCTGTGTCATGCACCCCTGGTAGGAGATAATGTTCTTCTCTGATATGAAGTTCATCAGCATTTTGGGTGTAAACACAGAAGAATAGCAGAGGTCTATGAAGGACAAGTTAAAGAGGAAAAAGTACATGGGGGTGTGAAGGTGTGAATTCAGCCCAATTAGAGTTACCAGGCCCAAATTCCCCAACACAGTGACCACATACATTGCTAGAAACAGAAGGAACAAAGGGAGTCGGAGACCTGGCTGGTCTGTTAATCCCACCAGAATGAATTCAGTCACAGAAGAGCCATTTTCAGGAGCCATTATTCTCTAAGGAATCTGTGGACACAGGAAATAAAGGTTGCATTGGATTACAATCCAGCTTTTCCCACCATAGGTACACTCAGAGTGTGAGGTGTGCACTGGGATTAGCTGAGACTAGCCCAACGTAGACCCACAGCATCTGCCTTTACCACTACCGTGATACTGATGGACACTGATCTCCCCTCATGAGAGACTTACTAAGCTAAATACAGCATGAAGCACCACCAACTTAGCCCACAGCTTGTGGGGAGCAAGGCTCTGTTCCCCTAAGGTTTGCTAAAAAATCACTGACATGAGGCAGATTAATTGGAGAAAAAGACAGACAAATTTATTTTGTGTGTATAGAAGGGAACCTTCAGAATGAAGATTCGATTCCTCAATGAGGTACAGAGCTTTTGGCAGAATTGGGGCTTGGAAGCAGTAAGGCAGCTTTTGCAAGGGAAAAAGGCAGAGGCTTGGCTGGCTAGCAAAGGTGGTCTTATGTAAAGGAAACTTCAGAGGTACCAGCTCTCTGAAAGACTAGATGGTAAATGCTTTTCTCTTCTCAGGTCTTAAAAGATGTCAGACTCCCAGTTACTCTTTCCTTGATTGGAAAAGGAAAGAATTAGCTGTATTAAAAGAGATTCTCAAAAGATATAAATTCCACCCCTCCCCCAAAAAAGACAGCTTTGCAGTAACTTCTATCTGTGAGACCCATAGCAGCCATCTCAAAATATATCAAAGAAATATATTTTGTGGTAAAATATTTCTAATTTTGCTCAGGAGTGAAGGCCAGTGATTCCATATGCAAATGTGACTGCTAGAAAGACCAGGGGGTAGGAAGGAAGAAGGGTGGACGAGCACAGAATCATCCTTCACTCATTTCCTCACTCAGCGAGCCCTGTCCTCAGCGGTAAAATTAGAGGCAGAGGCCTGAGCAACCAGGTGCCAATCTCTAATGCAGATCAGACTCTGGTGGATGGAAGCCAGGAACGCAGCTGCCAATCCAAAAACAAGGGCCTAGGGTCTAGGAGAGGTTAGGTTAGTGTCTCATGTCATCAAATAAAAGCCCTAAATCTAGAGCAGGGAGAGCTGTGTCCATGGAGAGGGAACTTACTGATTAGATACTGCAAACACCGGGTCCACTAATGTCGCTGTTTATTCTCTGCTCGGCTCTCAAACAGATGCTTCCACTGGTTTCACCTGAGCCTCAGGAAAGCAAAAAATAGGAAAGAGGAATATCTTAGATCCCTGGACTTCCATCTCAAAACAAAGAGGATGCTAATATGCACAGAATTCAGAAACTCACCCTTCTTAGTCCAGAAAATCTTAATGCTTCCTATTGCTGTTATTAACCACTGGGGTTCTGGAAGGGCAATTTCAGCCTCTAAGTCTTAAGTTTCTTTAGGTCTGAGAAGATGCAGCCTGGATTCATATTCCATTGTGCCCCGGAATGCTTCTGAGCTATAGATTATTACATCTTATTATAAATTGGATTCCTCTCAAGCAGCAGAGAAAAATACGGTCTTTATTATCATTGTCACTTTTATGCCCTGGTAAGACATAAAAGATTTAACGTGAGTTTAATGACATAATGCACCTTGTTATAAACAGGGTAGAAGCTAGCTCAGTCACTTCCTCAGGGAATAGCACCTATATTTGAAAGGGAAATAACAGCTTTGTGTTTACACCTGGGCTATGATTTCTCTGTTATTCCTTAGAGACTCAATTGTTCACTCAAGTTTTTCCTTCTCCCTAGTGTTTGTACATAACCTGAGGCAGAGCAAAAATAAACTCCTATCTCCTCCATCATCTTCACACCTGATGGGAAATTGATAATATTGATTTTTGTTCTTTCTTCTCTCTTCTAAATAGGAATTGTCCACAAGGTCTGTCTCTTGGCTTCCTTATTTCTTTACCTAAAATTTTTCAAAGCATCCTAATCTATTCAGGCCACTATAACAAAATATCATAGATTGGGTGGCTTATTAAAAACAGAAATTTATTTCTAACGGCTTTGGACACTAAAAGGCTGAGATCAAGGCACCAGCAGGCTCCGTGTCTGGTGAGGTCCTGCTTCCACATGGACAGCCGTCTTCTTACTCTAACCTCACGTGGCAGATGGGGAAAAGGCTCTCTCTGGCTTCTTTTAGAAGAGCATTAATCGTAGTCAAGAGGCCTCAGCCTCCATGACCTAATCACCTACCCAAATCCCCACCTCCTAATACCATTACTTTAGGAGTGAGGTACTCAATATGTGAATTTGGGGGAGACATAAACATTTAGACAACAGCACTAAGATTGCAGTAACTCATTTCAGTTGACGTCTTTCCTGGGATGTCTTTGACAAACAATTTAATGCATCAAGTCCCTTTTTAAGTATATCTAAACACCCTACAGAAATTTCCACATAAGTGTCCTGCTGGGTCCTTAAATTTAACATTTTATTAATGAGATCATAAATTAATTCTAGTAATAATTACGGCAATGCAGAGTTTGGGCTATGGAGTTATAGGAAATGCACGAGAATCCTATCCCCAGGTTTAGGCAAGTTACTTGACCTCCCTGTGCCTTAGCTTCACATTTATAAAATAAGTATGGTAAAAATAGCATCTTTCATAGGGTGGTTGTGATGATTAAATGAAATTATGTAAGTAAAATGGTGAGAACAGTGGTAAGTAGGCCATGAATATCAGCTGTTATTATCTATGATCTCAAAGTTTCTGGTACATTCTCCAACATAAAACCTATCAGAAATTTTTTTCCCTTTGAGTTCTGTATTCCCCTATAAAGTTCTATATAAACAAATATCACTTCTGTCTTTTTTGTTATACACTTTGCTCCAGGTAATAAGTACAGTTCATAGTACATAGCATGTACTAAAGAAATATTTGTGAAAATCACATTGTTCTCTAGCTAAAATACTTCAGAATATTTTTCACATTTCTCACATACTAAAGCATAGAGTTTACAACTAAAAAAACTTCATTCCTTTCTCTCAACGATTACACATGTTCAAACACTTTTTATTTTATATTATTCTTTATTTTTTTGTTGCTTTTTTATTTTGTATTATGATGTAATTTTTAGTTTAAACAACTTTATTGAAGTATAATTTACATACCATGCAATTAATCCATTTGAAGTGTACAATTAAATAATTATTAGTAAATTTCCCAAGTTGTATAGCTATTCACACAAATCAGTTTTAAACATTTCCCTCCCCCTATTGGGACTCCTAATTCCCATCCCCAACTACATTTCAAGCATGCCCCTCACCTCCAAAATGCTCACCATATCCCTCAGATGTGGCACTACCCCTTCAGTCCCCAAATCCTTGGTGAACACCACCACCATTTGAGCACCGTAGTGTTAATCAGTCAGTAC
>CAUYRT010007968.1:0-15242 GCA_963574885.1 Lepilemur ruficaudatus
GGGTCAAATCATGGAAAACTTGGCCACCTAGGCTGCTCCTCCAACAGAGGATGTAAGTGAAGTGTTTTCCCTCAAAAAGGACTATGGTGTAGAAGGCCCCATGATTGAGTTACAGAGTAATTTAGACTAATGATTTTTCAATATTTTTGAATCATAGATTTTTCTGAGAATCAGATGAAAGCTATGGATCCTTGCCCAGAAAAAAATCTCTTATGAAGAAAATTTCACATATAACTTCAGGCTATTAAAGAACCCCAGAAGTTATCCCTAGAACATCCCCCACTACCATAAATCTAAAGTCTATCCAGAGACCTCCTCAAGGACAGGCACTATGTCGTATTCATGTTTGTATTTCTCGTGACTGGCACTGGGCTAGGCACATAGTAGATTCCCAAAAATGTTTGTTGAATGAATAAGTTGAACTATTAATTAAGGTTTAAGAGGTTATTCAGAGCCACATAGAGGCTAAGAAGTTCAGATTCGATATAAAAGGAATTGGAGAGCCATTTTGTTTGTTTCTTTTGTTGTGTTGTGTTTTGGTTTTAGGTAGGCAAGAACACATTAGGAAAATGTGTTTTTAACAGTCAATAGAACAAATTGAAGGGCAAGAGACCAGTTAGGAAAGTGGAGGAAAGAGGGAATAAAAACCAAAACTAGAACAGAGGACGTGGGTATAGAAAAGACGAGGGACAGATGCAAGAGCGAGTATAAAAATAAAACCTGGCATTTGGTAAGAATTGTGGGACAGAAAGAGATTTAGAGACAAAGTGTGGTTCTAATGTTCTCAAGCAGGGAAACTGGAAGAATGGCAGTACCATCAGCAGAGATGAGAAAGCCAAGAAGAGATACAGATTTAGGAAAAATGAGTTATTCTTGAGTTACTGAGCCCGAAGTGCAGGTGGGACTTCAAAGTGAATTGATAAACAAGCAACTGAAAACGTGGGCCTGGAGTAACAGCTGAGATGGAGATTTGTCTTCTGTTGGGGGGCAGGGTGGTGACAGCTGCAGCTATGGGAGCAGAGTCACACAGTGCCTGGCAGCCCATTGTCTCTCCCTCCCACTTACTCGGCAGTTTTTGGAGCCCTTTCAAAGTCATCATTGCATGTGATGTGAAATGTGACCAGAAAGGCCTCCAAAAAACCAAGAAAGGCCTATTTCACACCTATTTACAGATTACGAAATGGAAGCTCAAAGAGGTGAAGGGTTTTGTCAAAATTATTGCAATGAAGTAAAAGACGCAGAATTAGAACCCAGAGTTTCTGGTTCTTAATAAAACTCTAAAACTCCCAATTGTATTGCAAACTGCATACAGATAAATGCCTTACCAGTTTCCAATTGCAGTAGTTTGGGTTTGGGTTTTTTGTATTTCTAACTCAGTTTGGAGAAAAGTTTGAGAGAAGGTTGGCAATAATCCCTTGGCTATAACCACCACTGTTTACGCTATTAAATATCTGCAGTATGGAGGAACAGATAGCCCGGGTACAATTAAGACGCACACCCTGTATTAATACTCCTGTTTTTAAAAGGGACCTTTTCTGCCACTCTAACCTGAATATCCAGAATGAATTCATACATAGAGAAGCCCCACGGACATGGACAGACAGACTTCCTAAAGACCACTAAGCAAAACTTTCAATTCTGAAAAGTCAAAACTCTTCAAGAGTCACAGGACGAGGAGAGAGAGACTGTTTAAGTCTCAGAAAGGAGCGCGGGTTCCCGGGAGTTTCCGGGCGAAGCTGTGCGCCCGCGGGGAGGGCGGCGGGCGGGGCGGGGCGAGGGGCGGCCCGGCGGGGCTTGGGCAAGGCTGGGCCGGGCAGGGCGTGGGCGGCCGGGGAGAGGCTCCGGCCCGCCCGCCAGCCCCGGGCTCACAACTCTCCGCGCCGCTCCCAGCCGCAGCCTCCCGTGCCTCGCTCCACTCCAGCATGGTAAGCCTCACTTTTTACTTTTTTCCTCTTAAATGAGAAGAAAAATGCAACACTTACTTTGCACCAGGCTTTATCTTTGATGCGTGGATGTGGCGGGAGACGGAGCAGGAAATGCAAACCTGGTGGGAGGGAGCTGTGGAAGAGAGGATGAAAGGAGCCCTAAAATTATACCTGTAACAACCGCCTAGGGGTGCAGCGGAGGTTCTCTTGGCTGGACAGTCAAGATAAGGTCTGGGCCTGCGGAGAGGAAGTCCACGGGGCGGCCGCGGGCGGCTGGGCTGTGCACCGAAGCCACCCGCAGGGGTGAGGCCCCTCCCCAGTTCCCGGCCCCCCGAGGCGGCTTCCCTCTCAGCCTGGAATGCAACGGAGAGGGTGACTTTCCTGGGTTATGCTTGGAGCCCCTCGTCACTGGTCTCCCAGGAGGCAAGGGAAGCCTGGGACAAAGAACGACAGCGGGCTGTAATTCTGTGAGGCGTCACTAGTTATTTCTGTAGGCCAGACAAGGCACTGTCGTCTGAGTCCCAGGGAAAATCAAAGTTTCAGTAAGCAACGGGCAAAGGGCCAAGGCACAATGAAACCCAAGCCCGTAGCGGCCAGCGGAACCGCAGCCGAGAATGAGGGAGGAGCCGGGTCCCAGCCTAGCCCTGTTCCTCCTTCTCTTCCTCTTATCCCACCATCTTTTCCGGCACTCCCTCCAGGACCCGTCTTTCTCCCCTCGACTCCTTTCTTCTCCACGTTGAACTTTGTCTTTTCCGTTAATCCACCTCCAAAATCTCCCTGTTTCTTTACCTCTCCTTAGTGAAGGGGGTCAGCAAACTTTGGCCCACGGGGCCAAATCGGGTTTTCTGTTCTGCCCACAAGCTAAGAATGGCTTTTACATTTGTAAAATGGTTGAAAGAAAATTAAAAAAGAAAAAAAGAATAATACCTTGTGATATGTGAAAATTATATGACAACCAAACTTCCTTGTCGAAAAATAACACGTTATTGGGACATCGCCACGCCCATTCACTGTGTACTGTCTGGGGGTGCAGTCCTGCTTTTGCGCACGCAGGGTGACTGGAAAGGAAGGTGTTGGTTAAGAATGAGAACTGCAATACTTGAGTCTTTTTTCATTGTTACTTCTCTTTCATATTTTTTTCTTCACATATCGAGTGATAGGCTGCATTTTTAAAGTTATTTCACAGTATCTGTCGTTTTCTCCTTGCTATCAAGGCCCCCCCCCCACCAGATAAAACTCCGAGGGTGCAGTGAGGTGTGGAGACCGCTGGTTCTCCTGTCCTTCAGCCACTGTTCCACCTTGGGCAAAGCCTTGCCATCTCCAGAGTCCCCTGGAGCTCTACAAATTATGCAATTACATTTTAGTGGTTTGATAATTGTGTAATTGTGTTTCTTTCCCTTTGCAGAGTTGTGGGGGAGGGTGGAGGGGTATGGGCGGAATGCAGAGATTTTAATTTTCTCCATGTGGCTGATAACAGTAGCAACAGTTTTCAAAAGAAAATGATCATCTAAATTACATCAAGACTGATGTTAAGGAGAAAAAAATGTAAAGCAGAAAGGCACTTTGGGACTGGAAAATCAAAACTATCTGAATTCTGCAGAAAGGGGGCAGGGGAAGCATCTGTAGTTTTAGAAAAAGCTCACAAAGCCCGAGCTCCTCAGCCTGGAACCTTCTACCCTACCAGCCAGCCTTCTTCCTGTTATCTGATATATTAGTAAGACAGTGAGATTTTAGTCCTGATAACAAAAGCATGTTGTAACAGGACAAACACCTCTGCTTCTAGGCTACCGTATTTTGTTTCTCTCCCAAAGCCCCTGAACTCACCAACACTTTTCCTTAAGAAAAAGTTCTCTTTAGGGAAAGGAAAAAAAAAAAAACAAAGCTCAGTACGATTATTGGGAAAGGATCCACCTCTGGAAGGGCTCAGGGGCTCCGAATGCTCCAAGTTGCAGTGGGAGGCAGGCATCTCAAAAGCACAGAGGGGCAGACGGGTGTAAAGGCTGAAGGAGGGACGGAGACCAACCCGCAGCTGTGCAACTAAGGGCTCTGCTCAGTCCTTAGCACGTGCGAATTACGGAGCCAGAAAGGCTCTAGCTCTGGGTTCCAGGAAGTTCATACCAAGAACAAATTAAAGGCTGAACGTTAAGTTGCAAACGTCACCATCCAAACATAAATCATTGTTAGTATCGGGACATGAAAAGAGGAAGGGTGTGGCCAGGCCCGTTTCCCAGACAACCTGCAGCTGCAGCTCTTGTCCACCAGGGGGAGCCAACAGCTCCTCATTTGTGGGACCCCGGTCCTGGCTGGAATGACCGGCAGGCTCCGCCCCACAGAATTTCCTTGAAGAATTCTGCTATGAGGAAAGAATTTGAATCTCCTGCTCTGGAGATGCTGTGTGAGCCGCAACCTAAGAGCCTCCATATGAACCTTTCTGGTTTGAGGTGACCCCAAGAGAAGTTCCGCCGGCCCTTCCTGTGGAGGTGGGAGGCGGCACGGCTGAGGACTGCAGAAAGGCACTCGAGACCCAGAATCTATCTTTAGATTCTAGAGAACCCTTCTTGACAAGAGTTCTGCCTTCTCAATTCCCTTCTCATACTTCATTCTCCTCACATCTCAAATTAATGTTTCCTAACTCTCAAATATGAAAGCCACTTTTGAACATCTAAAACGTTCTCAGATCTCCCGTGCCATACACAATGACAACTATGCTTTCAGTTTTCTTCAAGAAAATATGAGTCCCAGGAATTCAGTACTGCTTTAAAAAGAACTGGCATTTCATTCATCACAAAAGCCTCTATACACTCTTAGAAAATAGGAAATTATTTAAGAGGCAGTGCTTGGTGTGCATATGGGTTTGTGGATACAGAGTTACACATATATTTATATGCACCTTCTAAGAGTATCTGTAAATTCTGCCCACTGCCCCAACATCGAGGCAGTTTGCTGCTTTCAAACATACCCTCAATGCTCCATATTTACCCTCCCTATATTTCACCTGGAATAAACACGTGAGGAGAGGTGGGAAGGAAGCTGACAGAATGTGACTTTCTGTGTTTGTCTTGGACCCCTCAGCCCCCTGAAAAACGACCCAGTCTTTTAGGAAACTGCTTTGACCCAAAGTGAGGAGACGAGATTCCCTGGAGGGTTCTCCAGCATCCAGCCCTTGACATCTTGCCCTTGTCTGAGCCCTGCATTTTTTTTCTCCAAAGGCAAAAATCTCCAGCCCTACAGAGACTGAGCGGTGCATCGAGTCCCTGATTGCTGTTTTCCAGAAGTATGCTGGAAAGGATAGTTACAACTACACTCTCTCCAAGACTGAGTTCCTAAATTTCATGAACACAGAACTGGCTGCCTTCACAAAGGTACTGGTCCCAGCCTTCCCCCCACTCCCAGGCTACCCACAGCATGAAACAAGCCCCTGGCAGAATGGCCAACAATGAAGGGCCAACCACTCACTCCTCACACTCCTGCCTCCTTTGCACTCACTCCAAGCCAGGCCGTCCACAAAGCAGCCAAGCAGCCAAGCAGCCAAGCGGAGACCCTAGGCCTCCGAGTGAGCTCTGAATGACTATTAAAGAGCCTTCACTTCTGCTTTTCTTTGAATTAAGATGTGTTTTAAAGATCAAAGTGTTCAAACTGCATGGCATAGGGAATGGTGATTTGTTTTTCCGTTTAGGGAGAGAGGTATATGAAATGCTATATGACATAATAGAATCATTTTCTAATTTTATTCTTCTACCCCAAAGGCTCTAAGGCAGCCCTGTCCAATAGAACCTTCTGCAGTGATGGAAATATATATCTGCACTATCCAATATAGTAGCCACAGCCACATGTACTTGCTGAGCACTTGTAACATGGCTAGTGTGACCAAGGGACTGAGTTTCTAAGTTAATTACTTCAATTTAAATGTAAATAGCGATGTATAACCAGTGGCTATAAGCACGTGTATGTGTTGGGAGGTCCAACAAGTGGAGGATGAGCCTGGTTAGACAGGACCTATGCCCTCTTTCTACCTGAGATTGTTCCACTTTTGCACGGTTAGTATATTGGAGTTGTGTGGAACACTTGAAAGAAGTGTTCCACTGATTCTACAAAATCGAATAGCCCCTAATGTCACAGAAAGAACCCTGGACTAGGAGCAGGAAAACCTTGGTTCAAGCCCCAAGTCTTCCCCTTGGGCAGATCACTTCACCTCTTTGAGTCTGTTTCTGCATCTGGAAAATAGGAGTATTAACAGTCCCTATCCTGTACCTTACCTCCTGTGAGAATAAAATGTAGCAACATTTGAAAGCACCTTAAAAATGCAATATAAAGATATTATTATTATCATCTTTGCAGAACCAGAAGGACCCTGGTGTGCTTGACCGCATGATGAAGAAACTGGACCTCAACTCTGATGGGCAGCTAGATTTCCAAGAATTCCTTAATCTTATTGGTGGCATAGCCGTGGCTTGCCATGAGTCCTTTCTCAAGGCTGCCCATCCCCAGAAGCGGATCTGAGGACCCCATGGGCATGGCCTCCAAACCCACCCCCTTTCCTTCCAGCGTCCCAGTCATCATCCCCTCCTCACAGCCCACACATCCCCTGAGCACAGCACACCCACCATCCCATGCAGGCCTCACCTGCACGTACTAATAAAAGCGTGTCATTTTTTTTAAAACAGGAACTGGAAAGTAAGTGAATTTGTGCAAGGGAGGGTGGAGAATGGGAGGAATGTAAATCAGGTAGATGGAAGCTGTCACCAGGAGCTGCACAGTAAATGGTAAAAGTACATCTCGAGTGTACAGAGAATCATGACTAATGATACAGCCAGAATCATCTCTAAATTACTCAGACTGACGGAGAGATATCACTTACTGTCATTATTCACTCATGAAATATCTATCCACCCCTACGACAGGCACTGTCATAGCCCCTGAGGAGACAACCAGCAAGACAGACAAGGTCTTGCCTTCACTGAGTGTAATTTCTAGTCAGGGAATGAATAAGCAAAGGACCATCAAAGTGTGATACATCCTAGAAAGAAAAAATTATGTTAGAGATTAACAGTGCTGGGGGAGGGCCCTATTCTGAGGAGATGACATTTGTGCAGATGGAGGTGGGCGTTTCAGGAGAAGGAACAGGAAGGGCAAAGGTCCTCAGGTGAGAAGGAGCTGGGGTGTTTGAGGAATAGCAAGGAGGCTAGTGTTGCCAAGGTCTTTGTGTTTGGCTTAAGCTAGTGTTAACATTAGTTTTCACTTTCTAAAGCCTCTGATAAAGCAGCAGGGAGAGCCCAGAAAGAAGGTAAGAAGACTGACCCAGGGTTAAAGGTGACAGATTAGAGAGCAGGAAAGGCAGGTTTCAGCAGTGTGCAATCATCCCTAAGAAGCACAGGGAGAAAGTGATGTGTTTCTAGAAAGTCTCTGATTCCTTATCCATCTATATAAGTTTTCACTAATTAGTAAAAATCTCTCTGGATCACAGTTTATTCCTTCATAAATTAAGTGGAATGGCTTAGACTATTTCTGAGGTCATTTTTTGACACTGACATTCCAAATTGAAGGCCAGTCCTTCAGGCTAGCAAGTCCCAAATTTTTTGAGTTGAATTGTAGCTACATCTTGGATGAGTTCTTTAATTCATTAGCAGCACAAGAGGGAAAAATCTGAAGTCAGTAGAAGTCTCCATATTATTCCCTTGGCAGGTACACCATTTATAGAAAAAAAGGTGTCATGATCCCGAAGGACACTGAGCCAGGGAAGAGCTGGAATAATATCAAGCACCCTAAGGTTATATGCTGTTTGTTATTCTACCAAGAAATCACTGGCCTTGGCTGTAATACACCAGGCTCAAGGGAACTAGCCAGGAAATCCTTACTTGTTTGGTGCCCTCAGGTTTTGATAAGTAAGATCCAATCAGTACCCAGCTTCTAACTCAAGATTCAAATCAGCCCCCATGGAGGGCCTCCTATAAGCAAAGTGAGTGGAAGAGAGAGACACCAGAAGGAGGGGTTGGCTTGGGGAGGAGGTGATGGGCTCAGTGAGGGTGTGTTGTGTTGGTCTGGTTGGTAATGCCCAGTGGGCATTCAGAATTTGAGTCTGGAGAAAAAGTCTAGCTTGGGAAGCAGAAGAGAGAGAGGAGGGCCTGGGAGTGTGCCTACAGTTGGGGAGATGGGGCAGCAAGAGGAAAAAGACTCAAAAGGGAATGAAGGAGAGCCTAAAGATGAAGCAGCAGAGTTGACAGAACCCTAGAAGAGAACATGGTTAAGAAGGCAGAGCTGGTGAACCGCATCCAACATTACCATCCTTTGAACACTCATGCTCCTTGGGTCCATGTGCAACACCTCCTTCTCATTCCTCACACTCTCCCCAGGGATGTTGTCCATGCCAGGGTCTTCATTTACTACTACAGGACAATGGCCACTCACATTTATCTCCACAACCTAGTTCTAGCTCCCAAGCTTCAAAGCTGCCTCCTAGATGTCTGTACCTAAAATAATACAGGTATCTTTTGTTTTTCTTGTATTCATGTATTGAACATTTACTCATAACGCTGTTTATCAGACAGAGGGGAATGAACAAGGCAGAGAAGATTCTTGTCCTCAAGAAGCTTCTAGAGTTCATCGTATCCCAAACTGCACTTATCATTTTCCCAATCCCCCCAATGTACCCTCCCCTTCTCCTCCACTGTGCCCCATCTCAGGAAATGGCACCTCCACTCAGCTGGTTGCCCCGCCAGAAACCTGGAAGTCAGCCATGACTCCTCCTTTGCCCTCATGCCTCACATCCAACCAAATCCCAAGTCCATTTGATTCTCCACCCAAATATACCTGAATCCATCCCCAGCCACCCGTCTAGCCCAACATGACCTCTCAATCCTGCAGCAGCTTCCTCATTACCCCCACACCTCTGGCTTTGCCCTCTCCAGTCCCCCCCTTGCTGCAGCCTCTGGTCTGGTTGCACTCCATCCTCAAGCCCTTCAGTGGCCTCCCCAGGGCTCTCGAGCACATGAGGCCCAATCCACCTCCCTTAGCTCGCCACCCCAGCTTACCTCCTTCCCCACCACTGCCCAAAATGCGCCTTCTAAATTCCAACCACACTGAGCTTGTTTGGTTCCCTCAACACACTGGGCTTTTCTCACATCCTGGCCTGAGCCCTCTGCTGGAGCCCTGAACCCTCCCACCATCACCACACATGTACCCATTTAACCCTTCACATCCCAGCCTAGATGGTTTTTCTCCAGTAGACTGTGCAGGACCCCTGAGCTGGGATGAGGTGTCCTCCCATGCGCCATCATGCCCTGTGCCTCTGTGCTCATGGTACTCACGTTGACCGGCTGTCCGTGTGGATAAAATGTGTCTGTCTTGCTTACTATCATATCCCCATACCCCGGCACAGTGTCTGGGACGTCAGAGACAGTCCAATATTCACTGCATGATGGGACGGTCAGGAAGGATGAATAGAAGCCTGCTGGGCAGGCCAGTGACCAGCAGGGGAGAAGTTTCAGCAGATGGTGAGGGCACACATTAAAACGTGCGGTGTCCAGGCTGAGTGGTGAGCAAGGAAATAGAAGCTTTGGGTGTAGACACGTACAAAAACACAATAATGTTGACCAAAAGGAAATATCTAAAGCAGCAACTTGAGGGTGGGGAAGTGTGAGGAGCCTTTTGCTTTGTTTTACTTTTTTGGTTGGAGACTAGAGAATGCTTTTAGGAAGATGATACACTTGAGAAAATTTCAGATGTTTGGAATGGCTGTTACATGGGTTGTAAGGGTATCGGCCAAATTGTCTTTTAAGAATTACAACTGTGTGTTAGCTGTGTATTACTGTGCAACCAATTACCACAAGCGTAATGATTTAAAACAGCACAGTTTCACTATCTCACAGTTTTTGTGGGTCAAGAGTATGGATGTGGCTTAACTGGGCTCTCTGCCTCAGGGCCTCTCAGAAGACTACAGTCAAGGTGAATTCCAGAGCTGGGGTCTTATCTGAGGCTCAACTGGGCAAGAACCGAGCTCACATGGTTGTTGGCAGGATTCAGTTCCTCCAAGGGCTGTTAGAAGGGGACTTCAGATTGTAGCTGGCTGCTGGTCAGAGGCATCCTCAAGTCAGCCTGTCCACGCTTGTTTCATTAAAGTGTGCAAGCTGAGAAGGTAACAGAGAATCTGCTAGCAAGACGAAAGACACAGTCCTATATAACCAAGGCATGGAAGTGGCACGCCATCACCTTTGCTGTATTCTATTGGTTAGGAGCAAGTCTTAGGTCCTGCTCACACTCATGGAGAGGTCATTACTCAAGAGTGTGAATATGAGAAGGGGGGATTATTGGGGGACATTTTAGCATTTACCCCCCACAAGCTGTATAACAGGAATTTAAGAGTAGGGATAGTTCTGAGAATGGGAACACTGACATCATAGGAATGGGAAGAGAGTTACAAGGACATTCCCTGATCCCACATCCTACCTTCCTTCTTCCCGTAACTTGACAAACTTTTCAAAAGAGCAGACTACCTATACTGCCTTTACTTCCTAATCTACCTTTGAACACTGCCCCCCCCCAAAAAATGATTTTGATACAGGTAAGCTATAGACCATACTTTGGGAAATTTTTCTCTACTCATTTTCTCCGCGTAACCTCCAAACTCCTGGCTTTCGTTTATGTACTGATGGCTCTCAGTTCTATATCCCTAGCTGAAATCTCTCTCTAGGATTCCCAGCTCATCTATTTAACCTAACATCTCCACCTGGCTATCCCACAGCTAGGATTCTCCTTGTTAGAAGTGATAGAAAATTCAGTTTGAATTGTCTTAAGCAAAAGCAAGAATTTATTGACTCATGCAGCTGAACAATCAAGGGACAGCCTTAGCTTTAGCACAGCTCTAGGAACTGGTGCCTTTTTCTAAATTCCTTGGTTCTGTTTCTTCAATGTTGGCTCTATTCTCAGGTCCTTTCCCTGTGGTGCTGAGATGGCTACTGGCATTTCAAGGGCTACAAACTCTCAGATTAGAATCCACTAGGAAGGAGGAAAAAAACAATTAACTTTATCCCAGAATTTTCAGCAAAAGTACTCAGTGAGATTCCCTTTATTTGGACCAGCTTAGATCACGTGCCCAGCTTGAGGCCAATCTCTATGCCCAAAGGAATGCAGTGCACTGATCAACTCAGGCATAGGTTGTATCCTTGACTCTTAGAACTGGGGTGGGGGGTTGGGGGGGCACTCCTACCCAAACAAAGAGAACCAAGAGTTGGCAGAGTGGAGCAGGAGTTGTTTCAGGAAGAAGGGGAGATGGATGCTGCAAAAACAAGGAACAAATCTCAAATACAACGTGTTTTAAACCAGAATCTACATTTTTCTCCCAAAACCTGACCCTCTTGCTTCATTCCCAATTTCAGTGAATTGTATCATCATCCACCCAATTATCCAAACTTGAGAATAATCCTAGACTTCTCTTTCTCACCACTACATCCAAGCAGTCATCGTTTCTTGGGTTTTACCTCTTACATACTCATCCCTCCCTTCCACGCTCATTGCCTTATTTCAGACTCTTAACTGATCCACTTAACCATCTCTCCATTCTCTCTATTAAAAAAAAAAATGTTGACTAGTGGCCATAGAACCACAAATTTCCAAGGCCCATATGCTTGTGCACCATCCCCCAATGGAATTATGTATTCACTAAGAATATATTTTCAATTGGTCCCGAACACATTTATATCAGTTGTTCTTATAATGTGTAATTTAACTAAATATTCCATAAATCAATAAAATATGGGTGCAGAAAGAGAGCTTTTGTCTCATTTTATGAAAGTCAAATTGAATTCTTTTCAAAGACTTGATTAGAGAAATCCACTGAAGATAACTGCTGTTGGTATAGGAATAACTAACACAACTGTAAACAAATAGGCAAAAACCCTCATGAAAACCTAGAAGTATCTTTCACTCAGATTGCCTCACAAGCAACTTTAAATTCTCCATTTCAAAAAAAAAAGGAACTGAAAATCATTGTATGATTTATGAAGAAGGCAATATAGTAAAATGTTAAGTAAATATTTAAAATATTATCATTTTTATGATTACCTGCTTTAACCGATTTTTTAAAAATTAACTAAACCAACTGCTGGTTCCTACCCTTCAGAAAAGAGGGCCTCTATCATTTTGCAATAAACTCACTTATTCTTCTCCCTGTCCCCAATTTGACCTCTTCTATTCCTTTCTCCACCCTGTGACCAAAGAGAGTTTTTAAAGGCAAACGTTCCCACAGTTAAAACCAGGCACTGTTCTTGTTAACATGCAGGATTCCTTGGGGCACTCAAGAGCCTTAGTGGTCCGCACCCTGCCCACCTCTCCAGCCCCACATTCTGCTCTCACCAGGACAGCTGCTTCTCTCTCACCTTGCCAGAGAAGGCTGGAACTGATGTCACAGTGACATGGCTCTGTGCTTCGACACGTGCTCTTCTTACTGCCCTGAAAACTCTTTGTCCCCTTCAACCTGCTCCTACTTGTCCTGTAGAGCAGCACAAGTGTCATCTCCCCCAGGAAGTCTTCCCTAACACCCCCTACCCAAGGCTGACTTTAATTCTATGCTCCAGACCACTCTGTTCTTTCTTCTATCACAGCGCTTAGCATTCTGTATTGTAATAGTATTTTTACTTGTCTATTGTCCCCAACTTGACTTTGAGCTCAAAGAGACCTAGTTAAATGCATCTTTGCATCGCTAGTACTTAATGTGTTACCTGGCAGACAGTAGCAAAAAATAGTTGTTGAGTGAAAAAAATATTTGTTGGATGAATAGATAATGCTATAAAATCCGACTTGGGACAGACTGTGTGAATCAGTCCGGGTCTCCATGGGAAACACATGCACACTCAAAGGGGTCACTGAAGAGAATTTAATGACGGGCCTATTATTTACAAAGGTGTGGGCAGGGACAAGGGAAACATGAGATGGCAAAGCACCAGGACTAGCAAAATTAGGAAGCTGTTCCCAACTCTAAGCCTGACTGGCAAGGCACGGGAATGGTTACTGGAATTGAAGAGCCGCCACCAAGGGAGGGGCCACTCATAGACACCATGGTTAGGTACAGAAATAGAGCCACGGTCAAGCCACAGGTGCCAGGAGGGAGCCAGGGGAATAAAGACTGATTTCACTCTTTCCCACCTTCTGATCTTCTGCAAGTGCCTCCCATTGGCCCACTCAACTGTAAGGCTGAGCGGGGCAGAAAAGCACGGAAGGTGGAGCTGGAGGGGAAAACAGAACATCCAGCACTTTGTGGAAAAGTGAGGTCGCTATTTCCCCACCACACAGTCAGTCCTGCCACAGAGGGAAACAGAGAATACGGCGCCAACACCAATTCAGGTGCGTTGTGTTTTAGTGATTATCTTAATTTATTTAATTTTTTATTGTGATTAAATGCACATAACATAAAATTTACTATCTTAACCATTTTTTAGCATACATTTCAGTAGCATTAAGTATATTCACACTGTTGTATAAACATCACCACCATCACCGCCATAACGTCTTCATCTTCCCAAACGTAAATTCTACGTCCATTAAACAATAACTCTCCATCCTCCCCTCCCCTACACCCTGGTAACCACCATTTTATTTTTCATCTCTATAAATGTGACTACTCTAGGTACCTCATATAAGGAGATCATACAATATTTCTCTTTTATGTCTGCTTATTTCACTTAATATAATGTCTTCGAGATTCATCTATGTTGTAGCATATGTCAGAATTTCATTCCTTTTTTAAGGCTGATTAATATTCCATTTATTCCATTATCTATATAATATATATTATACACATAATATATATGCACACCATATTTTATTTATCCATTGATCTGTTGATGGACACTTGGGATGCTTCCACCTTTTGTTGTTGTGTACAGTGCTGTTATGAACATGGGTGTACAAATATCTGTTCAAGTCCCTGCCTTCAGTTCTTTGGGGTACATAACTCAAAAGTAGAATTGCTGGATCACCTGGTAATTTTAATTTTAATTTTTTGAGGAACCACCGTACCATTTTCCACAGTGGCTACACCATTTTACATTCCCTCCAGCAATGCACAAGGGTTCCAATTTCTCCACATCCTCACTAACACTTGCTATTTTCTGTTTTTTTAATAATAGCCATCCTAATAGGTGTGCAGTGGTATCTCATTGTGGTTTTGATTTGCATTTCCCTAATGATTAGTGATGTTGAGCACCTTCCCGTGTGCTTATTGGCCATTTTTAGTATCTTTTTCTAAAAAGTATCTATGTGAGTCCTTTGCCCATTTCTTAATCGGGTTGTTTGATTTTTTTATTATTGAGTTGTAGGAATTCTTTATATACTCTGGGTATTAAACCCTTATCAGATATGTGGTTCACAAATACTTTCTCCCACTCTGTGTGCTGCCTTTTCACCCTATTGATAGTGTCCTTTGATGCACAAAAGTTTTAAATTTTAATGAAGTCCAATTCACATACATTTTTGCTTTGTTGTCTTTGTTTTTGATGTCATATCCAAGAAATCATTTCCAAAACTGATGTACAATTTTTTTAAATGAAGAAAAACAATAAGAAAAAAAAATCAAGCAAAGATCCATCCTTTTGATGAAGATTTAGGCAATGACAGTAGGACTTATGTCAAGATTGAGAATGGAACGATACAGAAAGCCTCTTTCCTACTGCAAATAATACTGGATAAAATAGAATCCCACCTACCCTCACCAAAAAAAAAAAAAATTAAAATACTTGGTCAATTAAAAGACTGAAAGAGAAATATCCAGGTGCCAGAAGCAAAAAGGGTACTCATAGCTATAACAGTGCCCCCGAGTTGAGGCCACATGGCCCTGGGCTGTGGGGAGAACTGGACCTGAGCTCCTAGCTAAAGGACACACTGCTCAAGAGCTGCTGTGTCCACGGTAGAGACTGGAAAACTTGGCCCACCATCCTAAGCCAAGACTCAGAATGAGCCCTGGGGAGAAACAAAGTCATCCGAGAGAAATCAAAGTACTGCCCTTTGCTTCCAGAAGGCACAGGGCTCAAACACACTGTTCCCTGGTACTGAATCCCCAGGCTAGGAAATGAACTGAAAACTGCTCCAGAGCAGGAAGCGCCATAAAACCCTCGGCAAATGCAAAGCTACCTTGTGGTCATTTGGAGGATTTCCACAGGAGATAAATGCCTCTTAAAATAGGGTTACGGGGCCGGGCGCGGTGGCTCACGCCTGTAATCCTAGCACTCTGGGAGGCCGAGGCGGGCGGATCGCTCAAGGTCAGGAGTTCGAAACCAGCCTGAGCAAGAGCGAGACCCCGTCTCTACTATAAATAGAAAGAAATTAATT
>CAUYRT010007972.1:0-21624 GCA_963574885.1 Lepilemur ruficaudatus
CGCCTGTAATCCTAGCACTCTGGGAGGCCCAGGTGGGAGAACCGCTCAAGGTCAGGAGTTCAAAACCAGCCTGAGCAAGAGCGAGACCCCGTCTCTACTAAAAATAGAAAGAAATTAATTGGCCAACTAAAAATATATATATAAAAAAATTAGCTGGGCATGGTGGCACATGCCTATAGCCCCAGTTACTTGGGAGTCTGAGGCAGAAGGATCGCTTGAGCCCAGGAGTTTGAGGTTGCTGTGAGCTAGGCTGACGCCACGGCACTCTAGCCTGGGCAACAGAGTGAGACTCTGTCTCAAAAAAAAAAATTTTTTTTTTTAAAGACAGGGTCTCTGTATGTTGTCTAGGCTGGAATGCAGTGGCTTTTTATAGGTGCAGTCATAGTGTACTGTGGCCTCAAACTCAAACTCAGACTAGCTGGGTTTGGAGACAGAGTCTGCCTGAGTCTGTCTGCTGAGTTGCCCATGCTGGACTTAAACTCATCGGCTCAAGCGATCCTCCCACCTCAGCCTCCCAAGTAGGTATTAATAGATCTACAAGCGCATGCCCCTGCACCTGGCTAAAAATTACATAAGAAATTATAAATATAAACATTAGTCAAACTTCAAATATAAATACTGTTTTTAACTAATAAGTTTTAAAGATCTCTTCTTACCTCCTGCCCATACTGCAATTTTAAAGCATGCTGATTTATAGAAGCATTTAACTACATAGTTTGAAATTTAGATTGACCCCATTAATGTCCCTTAGGATTGGAGGAGTGAGTGAAGATTTTAACATGCTTGCTTCATTAGTGTTTTAAAATTTGTCTTCAAATTCAAGTGATCCAAATTATTTCTCTTAATTTTATGATCTCTATAAATGGACCACTGGATTATCAGAAATCTAAAGTTGCAATAATGGTAAACTTTTATAGTTTACAAAGCAGTTCTACAACTATTATCTCATTTGATCCTAAAAGTCATATTCATTCATTGAACAAAAACAAAAAAATCATTATCCTTCCTAGTATCTGGAAATAGGCATTATGATAATTCTGTCTTCATAGAGATTGAGGGAGACTCTGGCTGATCACTCTTAAGTATGGGAGCTAGGATTCTAGCCCAAGTAATGTGACTGGAGTCCTGACTTAAGTCTGCTGTCTCAAACTAAGAGTCCTAACCTGCCCATGACCATGTGATTCACTAGGACCTGTTTCTTCAGCAGCAAAATGAAAGTGTTGTACTCTGTATAATTCACACTGTGTTCCAGCTTCAAAATGCTAAAATTCATCCTGTTGATAATAGTAACAACAAAAAACATTCGGGCACAGTGGCTCACACCTGTAATCCTAGCACTTTGGGAGGCTGAGGTAGGAGGATCACTCCAGACCAGGAATTCAAGACCAATCTGGGCAACATAACGAGACCCCATCTCTACAAAAAAATAAAAAAAAATTAGCTGGGTGTGGTGGGACAAGCCTGTAGTCCCAGCTACTCACTCAGGAGGCTGAGGCAGGAGGATTGCTTTAGCCCAGGAGTTCTAGGCTCCCGTGAACTATGATCACACCACTGCACTGCAGCCTGGGCGACAGCAAGACCTTGTGTCCAGGGGGTAAAAAAAAAGTAACATAACTGAGAGTAACCTTAATTAGAAAAGTATATAATTTCTATGGGAAAATAATTTTTAACTACAAAACTTTCCTGAAATATTTTTAATGACTTGAATATACAGACTTGCATATGGGTTAATTTTCCCATTCTCCTTTTTTTTCATGTTCAATTTCAGGTCCATTAATAAATAGAATTCAAGTGTGATGCTCTAGAGTGTGTGAAGTTTATTCATGAAGGCTTAATCATTAACAAATCTACAGCCTATCACCTGAGATTTTTTTTTCTTTGGGTTGTGGTTCTAAGAAATCCTTTGTCCTTTTTAATGAGGCAGATGGGTTTGGAAGAGACTTTTCCTTGTTAAATGAAGGGATCCCTGCTGCTTTCTATAGCTTGAGGCAGTCTTATGGGAAACTGGCATTTACATGTTTTTCTTTGGAGGTGTGGCTGCATTATTGTTACTATAAAGTTATACTTGATTGGTCTGAGTTATGCAGCATTAGGAGTGATATTTTTGTCTTGAAAGCTCTATATAACAGCTCAGCTCATGAGCACTTTTCAAAAGAGAGGAAACTTATAAAGGAGAAAGAAAGACCATCACAAGTGAATGTTTAGACAGTGAGACTGATTGTTTTCAAACAAATCTAATTCATTATATGCCTGGTAATGAAGACATCTTAATAATGGAGAAAGCAGCCCTATTATCTATCTGCTTCTATTAACCAATTTATTTTGTTTAGATCAGTGGGCAGGACACCATCTGTTACTAGAAATTTTCTTTTCATCTAGCCTGCCCCCATTAAGAGTCTTCAGTTAAGTAACGTCTGCGGCCCTCTTGTTTAATTTCCATAATAACTCACTTCAGGGATATGGAGAGAAAAAGGCAGCTAGGAGGATATTGTAAATTGCACCATGCCCTCAGAGGATTTAATTTGGTTATCACCTTAGCAAGAAAAATTAGTGAGAGGAATTTATTAAATATGTTTGTTGGAGAAAAGGGCTGAAGAAAGGGGAAAGTGGAGGGGGACAGAACTGATAGTGGATGAGGTAGCTTTAAAGAAATTGTTCAGTAGGATTTTAAAAGTATTTTTTTCAATAGCTTTTTGGTGACTTTGTTTCCTCAAGACACCTTTTTCTAATGCATATTTCAATTATTTAGATACAGGTAGTGGTAAGAATCTTGTTCCATAATAACCTACTTTCAGGACCTTGAAATATATCTTATGTATGTATTGGTATAAATATATTTATTTGTTTAAGTAAAGTACAATGAATATATAAACTTTATTACTGTAAATGATGACACTATGACACTAAAAGAATTTTTTATTTTTATTCTGCCAAAGGTCCATGACTCCAGCTCAGGCTGACTTAGAATTTCTTGAGAATGCCAAAAAGTTATCTATGTATGGAGTTGATCTTCATAAAGCAAAGGTAATGATAAATTTAGCCTTTATTAATATGCATGTATATGTATTATATGTCACAGGCTTGTTATGCATGTATCACATCTGCATCTGTGTCATATAATACTTCTTACCAACATCCAGGATATTTAAAAATATTCAAATAATTCTGGGGTATAAACATTCAAAATCAATCTAAGATATTTTAAAACATTCAGAAAAGATAGTTCTTATTAAAATATTAAGTGTATCAACTGAATAAATCAAATGTATCAGTTGAATTGCTTCTTAGCAATTCTACCATCAGAATAAAGTTTCATATCCAAGCCACTATAAAGATCAAAAGACTTAGCACCTAGAGAAAAAGAAATTGTATTTTCCTAAGATGCAGTTACATTTGAAAATACAGAGTGGCAGCAAGGGCTGTTTCACAGCCAATGTCACCTACATCAGAATCACCAAGGGTGTTTATTAAATATGCAGATCCCTGAGCTCCTCTTGGATTTATGGAATTACTTTGGAGGAGAGGCTCTAAAATCTCCAAATTTAATGAGCATTCCAAATGAATCTAATTCATGCTTAAAACTAAGAACGCTTGGCCTAGGGTAGTGGTTCTCAAATTGTGATCTCTGTACCAGCAGAACTTAGCATCACCTAGAAACTTGTTAGAAATACACATTTTAGGCGGGGCACAGTGGCTCACGCCTATAATCCTAGCACTTTGGGAGGCCAACGTGGGAGGATTACTCAAGGTCAAGAGTTCAAAACCAGCCTGAGCAAGAGCGAGACCCCCGTCTCTACTAAAAAATAGAAACAAATTAATTGGCCAACTAAAAATACATAGAAAAAATTAGCTGGGCATGGTGGCATGTGCCTGTAGTCCCAGCCACTCGGGAGGCTGAGGCAGGAGGATCGCTTGAGCCTAGGAGTTTGAGGTTGCTGTGAGCTAGGCTGACGCCATGGCACTCTAGCCTGGGCAACAGAGTGAGACTCTTGTCTCAAAAAAAAAAAAAAAAAGGCCGGGCGCGGTGGCTCACGCCTGTAATCAATCTAGCACTCTGGGAGGCCAAGGCCAGAGGATCGCTTAAGGTCAGGAGTTAGAGACCAGCCTGAGCAAGAGCGAGACCCCCATCTCTACTAAAAAAAATAGAAAGAAATTAATTGGCCAACTAAAAATATACCGAAAAAATTAGCTGGGCATGGTGGCTCATGCCTGTAGTCCCAGCTACTCGGGAGGCTGAGGCAGAAGGATCGCTTGAGCCCAGGAGTTTGAAGTTGCTGTGAGCTAGGCTGATGCCATGGCACTCTAGCCCGGGTAAAAGAGTGAGACTCTGTCTCAAAAAAAAAAAAAAAAAAAAAAATTTCAGGCCCCATTCTAGACTTACTAAATCAGAAGCTTGGCGGGTGGAGCCCAGAAATCTGTTTTAACAAGCTCTCCAGGTGTTTCTAATTCCCACTGTAGTGCATTCAAAAACCCTGGATTAGGGCATTGGAAACTGGTACTTTAATCCTAGTTAAACCTAACAGAATGAATACTTAAGGCAAGTCTCTTGACTTCTCATCTTCAGCTATTAAAATAGGTGGGGAGGTTGCGGAAGTTGTGAGTGAAAGGGCTCAAGGGGATGATCTGAGGTTCATACAGAAGAATCTAAGTAGGATGCATGATGAGGAGACTCAAAACCATTTCCAGTGAGAAGCACTCAAAGGAATAGGAGTATTTAACACACAAAAGACAAAGTTTGGGGAAGATATAATATTTGTCTTCAAGGGTTTAAAGGAGTGATGAGTGAAGTATAGATTTTACTGTGGCTCTAAGATATAAACCTAGAGATGGTAGAATGGAAGCTATAGGCAAATATACTGTTCATATTAATTTGACAAATTATTTAACAGAACTATTTAAAGATGGAATGGTCTACCTCAGTAGGTAGTGAGCTCTTCATTGCTGGAGGTTTACAGAATAGGCAGAAGAATCAGTTCATAGGAATTTAGAAAAGGATATTTAAGCATCTGGTATGTGATTGGACTAAAGTGACCTTTCAGGGTTTTCCCAACCTGCATATCTGATAGTCTCTTCCTTATTTAAATTCTATTAATTCTAATAAAATTCTATTGCATGTTAGTGGTTTTTCTTAAGAGGTTGCTGTGGATTGTTTTGGGTGAGTACTGTAACTTCTATGAATCTCTAAAGTAGAGGGTAAGAAGATTAGTACATAAGATTAGATGTATTTCTAGAACTGAAATTGTTATGTTTTGCTTCTCAATTCTTGCTGCAGGCTGGTGTCAATTCAGGAATGGATAAAGGAATCAGAAAGCATGTCATTGAGAGAGAGTTATACCTACAGGCTTTAAAAATTTAAGAGGGCATCTTCTGGGAAATTCTCAGTTACATAGTCACTGAATTGGAACTGTATATAATTTCTGCTTCTCTGTTACGCTTGTACGCTTGTACGTAACACATGTAGACAGTAATACGTTTCTCTCTATACTCATTTTGGGAAAAAGAATAATCAAGAAGCACTTAACTCTGAGTTTTGATTACTTAGCCAACAAATAGTCATTTAGAGAGATTAACTTAGGTGAAATTTATTTTCCTTGTGTTGTAGATATAGATGATTAATATTATGTATTTAATTAAAAGATTTTTTATTAAAGAAGCATGTTAATATGACTTCATTTTGCCTTAATGTGCCTTCTTGGCTTAGGGATCATATTTTTAATTTAATATACATATTTAACATCAATTATTATAAGAACCTGAAATTCCCTTATGCCAAGTTTATACAGAAATAGTGTCAACTCCTATACTTAACATGATTTCTGGAGAGATTACCACTTTATCATTAAAAAACAAGAATTTTAATTGTGCATGTATATTTAGTAATGTACATAGCCCTAAGCCCTGGCCTTTAGGAAGTCATGACTGCTGATTTAAACAAAATAGTTAGCTGGATTATGATTGTTAGGCTAAGCTTTATTTTTCATTGTATACTTTCTAAATGTTTTTGGTTGTTGATATCTTCAGATTATCTCAAAATAGTCAACAGTGCGTTGAGCACTTTGCCAGGACTGACAGGCTAACACTTTTCTTTTTTAGGACTTGGAGGGAGTGGATATCATCCTAGGTGTCTGCTCTAGTGGCCTTCTGGTTTACAAAGATAAGCTGAGAATTAACCGTTTTCCTTGGCCCAAAGTGCTGAAGATTTCTTACAAACGTAGCAGCTTTTTCATCAAGATTCGGCCTGGAGAGGTACAGAATTTGTGTTTTTTTCCTCCCAAAGCAGACACAAACCATGTTTAAAACATCTCTTCATTCCTGTTTTTTTTGTTATGTCATCTAAGAGGTTTCTCCATAGCTACCTGATTCTGTTTTCTAGATTGATATTTCTTTTCTTCCTTACTACTGGTCTTCTGAACATTTCTCTTCCTGTTAGTAAATATACCATGGCCAAAAGTGAAACTTGGATTGATAAACTTGTTTCTTGTTTACTACAGACAAAAAGTTGTTGGACAGATATTTTTTAATTGAGTAACATGAGATTTTAAAATTATTTGTTGGGCTAAGTTACTTATGTTTTACACCCCAATTCATAATAATTAAAATGTATTTGTATGCATACCTGTAGTGGCTATAGAGAATGTCAAGTTCTCTAGGGTCAAGTTCCAGATTTTTAATAGAGTTGGATGTTCAACTTTGTGCCAGTTAACTCAGTTAGTTGGTGGTCAAGTTTCAGGATATACTAATGCTGGCCAAATTTAACTTTTATATTGAAGAGCCATTATAGTACAGCAGAAAATTAAATAGGAATCAAATAAAAAAAAAAGTTTTGGCTCCTTCACTGCTACTTACTAAGCAAAAGACCCTAGAAAAATCTAAGGCTCGGCTTTCTTACCATTCAAGCATGATAATACCTTCTCTGTCACAGTTATTTGAAGATCAAATGAAATGTCACTGTAAAAGCTCTAAACAAGAAAGGACTATTCTGACGTAAGATGGCTTTTTGTGTGTGTATATATCACCATCTACTGGTGAAAAATGGCTCATTATTTGAGCCTGGAAATTCTGGATGTGCAGCCTTAAAAATCTTGGACAGGGATTATCATTGAAGTATTTATTTTGTACCATAATTATTTACCTGTGCCTAGCACAGAGCAATCAATATCTTCCGTCAAAGTTTCAAATCCAAGAGTTATTCAGCCAACAAATATATATTGAGAGCTTTCCTTGTGCCAGACATTACTCTAGGGGCTAGAGATATAACAGTGAATTCCATCCCTGAACAATCTTACATTTTAATGTGGGAAGGCAGTTAAAAATATGTATACACATACACAAATAGTAATAAATATGATAATGAGAAGTCCTTAGCTTTTATGGATGTCAGCTATATCACATATACTAAATATATATAATTTTTATTTTTCAATTTAAAAAATTAATTTTTAAAAATCTGGCTTGATCCAAAATCTTTAGCTCTTATTACCAATTGCTATTGCATAATAATATTGATTGGTTGGAGAAATCATGGATATCCTATTCCGTGATCATTGAGTAGACTGTATTCCAAATGCAGATAGTGACTAAGGAAAAGCAGTGCCTGGACACTCAAAAGGTAACTTAATTATGTCACAGAAAAATGTACTCTGTGTTTGTGTGTTTTGTGAACAAAAATAAGATGCTTAAATAATACAAGATGCATTCCCTGGCTTCCTTGCTTTGGAAAAAGCTACCCTCAGTGAGTGAATTTCTTTTGGTAAGCAGGAAAAAATTTCAAATGATATTTTATGTCCTTAAATTCTAACAATGGCCTCTTGTGTGGCACTGTATTTCTCTGGTACTGTATCACTATAGTCAGATAATACTTAATGTTCAATGTTTGCTTGTGTTTTTATAGCAAGAACAGTATGAAAGTACCATTGGATTCAAACTTCCCAGTTACCGAGCAGCTAAGAAATTATGGAAAGTCTGTGTAGAACATCACACATTTTTCAGGTTTGTCCTCACTTAAGTATTTTTCAAGGATAAATTATTTATGCATGTTTCTATTTTTAGCCTGCTATTGAAATTCCCTTCTTTGTATGACTGGCATTCTTTTATTTAGCTCAGGTGAGATCATCTTAAAGAAGACAAAATGAATTCAGTTCTCCCTCTTCGGGTTGAAAAGTATGCCTCAACATTTACAAAGCACCCTTCTGTGTATGGTAGAAGGAGAAGTAAAGAATAGGAAACTGTGTTTACTAGGGGCTCTGTGATTGCCCTAAAAGTAGCTACAATCAATCTTATTAAGGGGAGCTACTCTCGCTTGCATCCTCATGGAATTTCTCTAAGCAGTGCTTAACTGCTTTCTGTTGAGCTTTTATTCTAGAATGTTAAAGATGTGAAGCTGATTGTTATCTTGGCTCTGTCAACTACAGAAAGGGAGCACACAGAATCATCTTTGAAGCCCAATTGTACCAGACAGTCAGAAGAGATAAGAAATTATCATTTTCTCTACCTCAAGAGGCAACATTCTTAACCTCTTGAATGCATTTACCAAGCATTTTTTTTTCCTTTGGAGACAGGGTCTCACTCTGTTGCCCAGGGTAGAGTGCAGTGGCATCACGATATCTCACTGCAACCTCAAACTCCTGGGCTCAAGTGATCCTCCTGTCTCAGCCTCCCAAGTAGCTGGGACTACTGGTGTGTGCCACCACACCTGCTATTAATAATTTTTCTATTTTTTGTAGAGACAGGGCCTCAATATGTTGCTCAGGCTGGTCCTGAACTCCTGACCTGAACTCCTGACAAGTAATCTTCCTGCCTCGACCTCCCAAAGTGCTAGGATTACACACGTGAGCCACTGCATCTGGTCTACCAAGCATTTTCTGTGTGCTTACCCTTCATGTAGGCACTGTGCTAGGTCTTGGGAATATACCACAAGATAGTTCTCAGTCTCTGTCCTGATGGAACATGTGATCAGCAGAAAAGACAGATCTTAGACAAGTAATTACTTGTATTGAAAAGAAAGCCAGCTATTTCTTGTCAGTATTGTCAGTTTGCCTTTTTAAGAAAACTTCTTTGCTTTATTGTTGTTGTTGTTTTATTTTGTTTTGTTTTTAAGAGGTGGGGTCCCCTAGGCTTATCCTTTTTTTTTTAATCCGGAAATCATCACAAAAGAAAATTTCTTTATTCTGGAGAATTTCATACGTAGCAACAGTATAATAAACTCCACTTGCACCTGTCACTCAGCTTCAATAATTACCACCCAAGGCCAAACTCCTTTTATCTATATCCTCACCTCCCCCGTCCCCTGCTTGCCAGATATTTTTGAAGCAAATCCTAGGCCTTATGTCATTTCATTCATAAACTTGATTCTTTATAAATAGCTCTCGACAGAGAGAGAAAGAGATAACTCTGATATGTTTTCCTTGTATTTGTGTTTTCATATCATACTCAGCACTAAAGCATAGTGGACAGGAAGAAAAGTCAAGGAAAATCATATTTCAGTTCTAATTTCAAAATAAAATGTGAGAGTACACTTTACCCCCAGTTAGAGAATCTTGATTATTGGCATTAACACATTTCTTTATGCTTTCATCATCCTCTTCTTTAAAATCAAACCAAGAAAGTAGAGTTTTTTAAAAAGGCAAAGAACAAAAAAGAATGATTTTGAATTTTTAATATCTATAGTATAGGTTTCAGCTGCAGCCAATGTATTTATTTGTAGGATAGCATGTATAAATCCAATGCATCAAAATAAGATGATATATTAATATTAAAATGTAATGCTTCATTGCATAAGAGAAGGTATATGTTTGCTGAATTAAAATTAACTATCCCAAAGGGAAAAAATACTCCCTTTTTGGTAGTATTTGATATAGCAATTTATGTATTTATTCAACAAACATTTATTGGGTGCCAAATTCATGCCAGGCACTATGCCAGAAGCAAAAACACAGAGATGAATAAGTCATGGTCTTTATTCTTTACCCTTAGAAAATTCATAGTCTCATAGAGGAGACCAGCACATAAATAGTTCGTTTCAATTCAATGTAGTAAATGCCATGACAAAAGAGTACATAGGGTACCACATAGCAAAAATATGGGGTTCCTGAGTTGAAAATATACCAAGTAACCAAATAGGTTACCAGGTGTGAATTGAGTTTTGAGTGTATTTGACAAAACTGTCATTTTAGTAGAATGGAAAAAGAGCTGTGGGCTTGGACTTTATTACTGTCCAGTCTCTCCACAGCTGTGGTACCTTAAGCAATTAACTTTTTTTGAGGTTCAGTTTTCCTGTATCTATAAAGTTATGAAAACATTACACAGATGTAGTGAAAATACTGCAGTTCTATAAAAGCATTTTGAAAACTGTAAGGCCCTATTTACAGAGATATAAGATGATATTATCAATATAGGTCCCAACTACATTATACTGGTTGCTTTGAGAAATGACATAGAACTAAAATAATGATTGCTTCATTGGAAACTTCTTAGTAACTATAAGGAAACCATAGGAATTGTGAAACATTTTTTTTGTTGATTTTGTCTTTATTCTTATAGTCTCAGAATAATGAGATAATATATGTAATATATGATTATTATGATTTTTTCCCCCAGACTGACATCTACAGACACCATTCCCAAAAGCAAATTTCTTGCACTGGGATCCAAATTTCGATACAGCGGCCGGACCCAAGCTCAGACTAGACAAGCTAGTGCTCTCATTGACAGGCCTGCCCCACACTTTGAGCGTACAGCAAGCAAACGGGCATCTCGGAGCCTTGATGGAGGTTTGTATTGAATATTAATGATTTTTTGTCATCATAATTCATTGGAGAAGATAAAGGAAGTGCAGTTATCTATCAGAAAACCAAACTAAAGAATACCAGTGATACAATAAAAGGAATCTTACTAATTTTCTAATTTAATAGAGTTATCTTAAGCAAAAGAGAATAGAGGTTCAGAAAGAGTAATGACTAGATCAGGCTTCCACTGCTAGGTAGTGGTGGATCAAAAATATGCTAGAATTGGAATTATAAATCTAAATCTATCAGAATCTCTACCACAAAGTAGAAACCTAATGTAGTATGCAACATTTTTAAGTAGTTATTTTTCTAGTAGGAAAGAGGAAAAGGGTCTGTCTCACTACAACACTCAATTAAAAAGAAGTTTAGATTAGTTGTCATGGGGCAATTATATTATTATTATTGTTATTATTTTTTAGAGACAGGGTCTTGCTCTGTTGTCCAAGGTAGAGTGCAGTGGCGCCATCATAGGTCACTGTAACCTCAAACTCATGGGCTCAAGAGGATCTTCTCCCTCAGCCTCTCATGGGAATACATGCATGCTGCACCATGCCCGGCTACACATGGCAATTATAGATAGAAAAATCAATCCCATTATTGGAGTCTCTAAATGTTGTTTACATAAAATAGGGAGGAGATAAACAAATTTCATGATTGTATATACTGACAGAGGATGTATTTAATTTATGTGGCTGATTCTTCAGTTCTAAATTTAGTTTTAAGCCTTTGAGACCATTACTGAAATGAAGTCATAACCGACATTTCAGTTCATTATGCCACTAAAAAAAGGTGGCTATTAAATAAGAGTTCAGAAGGCAGCAACCAAAATAGGGTATTATTGATTATATTTATTAAGGACTTATCAGTGTACAACCCTATGCTATCAGTTGTAAAAGCAATGTACATGTTATAATGTGTATGTGTAGCATAAAGGTTTGGAGGATATTATAATACTCATCATAGTGGAAGAAACAGGGCATTCATTATGGGAGCATATGTTAGAAACACCTAACATAGTTTAGAGGAATCAGGAATGGGTCAGCTAGGGAAGAGATCACCCAAGCAGTAGGACTTTTGTGCTTCTATACTGTGAGTCATGCTTCTCTTTTTGGTGTTTTTCTACTCTTAAGTTTGAAGGGGCTATTTTAATAGTAACAGTACAAGGCACATTGAATGCTTTGTTTTATTTAATCTTTATGAAAACATTATGAATTAAGCTCAGGGATTAAATAACTTTTCTTAAGATGTGACAGCTGATAAATGAAAGTACTAGGATTAGAGTTCAGGTTTAACTCCAAAACCTATATTCTTTTGGATACTTATTTATTACTTTGTTCAATAATTTATTTTATACTTCCTATAGGCCAGGTGGTATTGTGGTCACTGGAGGTATAGCAGTGAATACATAAACATGGTCTCTACCTTCATGGAGAGCTTATATTCTATAGGTTGAAACAGAAAAGAATAAAACAACGTAATTTTAGATAGTGATGAGTACTGTGAAGAAAATAAAACAGGGTAATGGGATATAGAGTGTCTGGGGACAGGGGAGATTAAGGAGCTATTTCAGGTCCAATCTAAATTTAGAAGGTTCTTCTGAGAAGCTTCATTTGAACTGAGACCTGAATTATGAGAAGGAGCCAGCCATCCCAAAATCTGGGGGAGGAGCATTCCAGAAGAAAGAGTAGCAAGTACAAAGACCTGAAGGTAGGAATGAATTTGCCATGTGTCTAGATCAGTGCTGTCCCATAGAACTTTCTGTGCTGATGGAAATCTTTCATTTTGGATAAGTTAAGTGTGAGGTATGGTCACTCAGTCTTCATGTCTTTGCCGTAACCATATAACATCATCAGGCATCTCCCTCCTTGTCAAGTAAATCACCCTACCTCTAGTTTACCTTAAGTGTGGGGAACTATTTTTTTGATCTCCATTTAAAAACTGAGGTTGGAAAGCTTAAATGATGTGTTCAACATCTCACAGATTGTAAATTGCAAAGCTAGGACAAAAATCCAGATCTGATACTATATCCCATGGCTTTTCCCACTAAATGAAGTTTCATAGTTATATATTAAATAGATACTATAAGTAGATACTATATCTGATGTCTTGTTTCTTTCTGATAGCAAAAATAACCGAAGACTCAACACCTATGAAAAGAAAGAAAGAAAAATAATCAAAGATTCAAGTGTTAATGAGCTTTGGTGCTTTGAACAAGTTGGATAGCTTTACTTATAGAAATCACATCATGACTGCCTCTGTTTTTTTAGCTATAGAAACCTCACAATTCAATTCAAGACTTTAAAAAATCTTAATGTTTCTGTTTATTGACTAATACTGACCAGTTATTATTAAGTTATATACTATGTTCCTATGGGGAAATAATCTCCAAAAACTTCAAGGTGCTATAGTAATGCTTGAGATTCCCAAAACAAAGCATGTGAGATGATTCTAAAGGAAGACAGTTATAACTCTGGTGGCTTTACCTTTAGTATCAAAGAGTTTTGGGACTTAGAAGAAAATTTTTTAAATTGTTTATTCCAACTACCTAATTTTATAGTGGAGCCTGAAGCCTAGAAAAGTAATTTGTCGAAGTTAACATTGTTAGTACAAGTTTAGGGACAGAATCCACATTTTTTGGTGCCCAGATCAATCCTTTTTTTGGTTGATATATTCCATGGTGACTCCTTCCTATCTTTACATTTTGAGAATTGTTTTAAGATAAGTGATCTTAACTGGTCCTGGTAATTAATTATCACAATACTTGCTACATTGTATTTAAAATAAGATGATTGTTTTTCCTACTTAGTTGAATGTGAACAGACTTTTATGTCCCAGACTTTCTATGTGATATTTTAAATGTATTAGAAGTTTCTAAAATACAGAAAAAAAAGAAGTTCCTAATGCAACTGTTGTCCCTCTCTAACTTCCTCTACTTGGGAGAAAAGTACATTAAAATTTTTTTTCAGATCTTCACTCAAGTCCTGATGACTAATGAGGTTGAGTATCTTTTCATAGTTTATAGGCCATGTGTGTATCAACGTATCATTGTTTCTGAAGTGCCTGTTTAAATCATTTGCTCATATTGCTATTGGGTGGTCTTATTAATTTGTTGTTTTTTATATATTCTGAATGTGAATCTTTTGTCAGCTATACATACTGCAAATATATTCTGACACTATGTGGCTTTTTCATTCTCTTAATAGATGTCTTTTAACAATCAGAAGTTCTAAATTTTAATGTAGTCCAACTTACCAATTTTTTGCTTGTCATGAGGAATTTTTGGGTCCTCTTTAAGAAATCTTTGCCTGCTCATGGTCGTGAAGATATTCTCCAATGTTTTCTTATTGTTTGTCTTTCATGTGTAGATAAACAATATATCTGAAATTTATCTTCCTATGTGAAATAGAGGTCAGAGTTATTAGTAATTTGTTTTTCATGTGTACATTCAGTCAACTCAGCATCTAAGTTGAAAATATCATTCTTTCTCCACTGTCACCTTTGTTATAAATCAAGTGATCGTGAATTTGGGAGTTTATTCCTGATCTCTCTAGTCTGTTATATTGATCTTTTTGTCTATCCTTGTCCCAATACTATCTTAATTATTCTAGCTTTATAATAAATCTTTATCTGATATTATAAATTCTCCAACTATATTTGTTAAGATTATCTTGGGTATTCTTAGCCCTTGGCTTTTTCTTATATATTTTAGAATCAGATTTTTAATTTTCACTAAAAAAGTCTTAGTAGTTTCATTGGGATTGAGTTGACTATATAGATCAGTTTGGAAAGAATTGGTATTACTGTAATAATGAGTCTTCTGATCCACAAACATGCTATATTCCTCCTTTTATTTGGATCTTCTTTACTTTCTGTCAATGATGTTTTGTGATTTTTGGTGTAGAAAACTTGTATATCTTTCATTAGATTTATTCTTAGGTATTTGATGTCTTCTGCTATTTTAAGTGGTACCCTTTATTTTTTTATTTTTATTTTTTTTTTTTTTGAGACAAAGTCTCACTCTGTTGCCCAGGCTAGAGTGCCGTGGCATCAGCCTAGCTCACAGCAACCTCAAACTCCTGGGCTCAAGCGATCCTCCTGCCTTAGCCTCCCGAGTAGCTAGGACTACAGGCATGCACCACCATGCCCAGCTAATTTTTTTTAATTTATATTTTTAGTTGTCCAATTAATTTCTTTCTATTTTTAGTAGAGACAGAGTCTCACTCTTGCTCAGGCTGGTCTCAAACTCCTGAGCTCAAGCAATCCTCCCTCCTCAGCCTCACAGAGTGCTAGGATTATAGGCGTGAACCACCGCACCCAGCCTGTGGTAGATTACTTTGATTTGACTTTAAATTTTTAAACCAACAGAGAATTTTTGCAGTAAACTCAATGTCATCATAATATACTTTTCTTCTTATATTATTTTAGGATTTTTGCAACTATTTTCTTAAGAGAGATGGGCCTATAATTTTCCTTTTCTATGCTGTTGTAATCAGGTTTTAGTATCAAGTTTATGCTGACCTCATAAAGAAAGTTGAGAAGAATTCCTTTTTCTGTTCTCTGGCAGAGTTTGTATAAGATTGGTGTTATTTCTTCCTTAATGTTTGGAAACATTCACCAATGAAGCCATCTGATCCTAGGAATCTTTTTGTGGGTGGGTTCTTTACTTATGGATTCAATGTCTTTATTAGATAAGGGACTATACAGATTTTCTAGTTCTTGTTTCAGTTTTTGTTTTGTTTTGTTTTTTTTTTGAGACAGAGTCTCACTCTGTTGCCCAGGCTAGAGTGCCATGGCGTCAGCCTAGCTCACAGCAACCTCAAACTCCTGGGCTCAAGCAATCCTACTGCCTCAGTCTCCCGAGTAGCTGGGATTACAGGCATGTGCCACCATGCCCGGCTAATTTTTTCTATATATTTTTTTAGTTGGCCAATTAATTTGTTTCTGTTTTTAGTAGAGATGGGGTCTCGCTCTTCCTCAGGCTGGTTTCGAACTCCTGACCTCGAGCGATCCACTCGCCTCGGCCTCCCAGAGTGCTAGGATTATAGGTGTGAGCCACCGCGCCGGGCTTCTTGTTTCAGTTTTGATAAGTTGCTTTTCTAGGAAATGTACATCTCACCTAAATTTTCAAATTTCTTGACATACAGTTGGATATCTTTTTAGTATCTGTAACACCTATAGTAGTGTCCCCTTTTGCATTCCTGACATTGGTAAGTTGTGCCTTTTTTTTTTTTTTTTTTTTGAGCAGTCTTGCTTGGGAGATATTAATTGTATTACTCTTTTCTTTTTTAATTTTAATTTTTCATTGTAAATTGACAGTTTATAATTGTATATATTTATGGGGTACAAAGTGATGTTATTAACTTCCAGTTTTGTTGTTTTTGCCTATTATATATTTTTTAGTTTAATTATGCTAGCTCATGTCTTTATTATTTTCTTTACACTTTCATTGAGCTGGGCTTTTTAAAATTTCTTGAAATGGATACTCATTGATGTTCATTATGTCTTACAACCTTACCTTAGAATTTTAGTGACTTGCCTAAGGGGGCACACAGCTAATTGGACAGAACTAGAAGTGGAATCCAGGACTGTTCTCCCAGACTCATGCTTTTTGCTCTTCATCATGATTTCCTTTTTATAGAAAGGGTAGAATAAAAGTTAATAGTCAATATTTATTAAGCACTTAGTATGTTCCAGACACTGTTCTTTTTGCATATCTTTTAAGCATCTAAATTGCACATAAACTGATTAGGACAAAAAAATTTTTTTGTAGTTCTGTTTAAGAATGTCTTCTTTTTCTCTGTGTGCTTTCTTCTCAGTATAAGAGCTAGAAACTAGAAAATGTCAATGGAACTATTTCTCCCTCCTTTTCTTAGATCCTTCACCATCCTCCTTAAAAGACACTTTTCCCCATTGGGTCCCCCCTCCCTTTTAAAAAAATTAATGTAACCCTCTATGCTAGAGAGGGTGTTATTAGGGAAACTTTTGCAAGAACTGCATTATAAGGGACCTTGCTTTAATGATACAAATGAGCATTCCTTTTCTCTTCTGCTCAGAGCATCTGCTTCACCAGATGGAGAACCAAAACTGAGTCAGATCCCAGTTTTATGATAGATGCAAGTCACGAGAATAGCTAATAATTATGACAAAAATTATTCAGCTTTTATTTTTGTTGTACTTTTGGCTTTTCAAACCATTTCCATGTTTTCACATTTAATACTAACAACTTATTGAACCAGAAACATTTAGGAATTCTTGTTTTACTCATGAGGAAACTATAGCACAAAAAAAGATTATACAACTTACTAGGGTCACACAACCAGGTAGTCCATCCATTCGGTGAGTAGTGATTGCAGTGATTCTTGCCAGGAGAGTATATCCTTGTCATCTTTGGAGCTTTGAAACAAAACATATGCCCAAGCCTCAGTATTGGATAGTTAGATCATCTAACTATGATGGACCTGAGAACCATCCAGTTTTTTTTTGTTTGTTTTTCACAATCCACAGATGATTCCTATGGTCCCTCTGATAATGGAACCACCTTATTGCACCTGTACCATACTAACAGAAATTGTGCTAGTAAGTAACAGCTAGAAGTAGAAGCTAAGTTTCCCTTTACTTGCTCTGATGGTTTTGAATTTTATTCTTTACTGCTCTAGTATATAACTAAGTTTCTATTGTCAGCCAAGAGCAATATAATACTGAAGTATAAGAGTATCACCACCAGCATTATTCTGTGTCTAGACCTTCAGAAATGGGAGATACTGCCAGGTGCAGTGGTTCATGCCTATAATCCCACATTTTGGGAGGTTGATGTGGGTGGATGGCCTGAGGCCAGGAATTCAAGACCAACCTGGGCAACATAGTGAGACCCTATCTCTACAAAAGCTAAAAAGAAAAGTAGCCAAGTGTGGTGGCATGCACCTGTAGTCCCAGCTACTCATGAGGCTAAGGCAGGAGGAGGAGGATCACTTGAGCCCAGGAGTTTGAGGTCACAGTGAGCTATGATGATGCTACTATACTCTAGCCCAGACAACAGAGCAAAACCCTGTCTCAAAGAAAAAAAAGAAGGAAATGGGAGATACTGAATTTTTAAAGTTAAGTGTCCTCTATATATGCACAAAAATCTTGTAATAGCTAACAAATGAATTCATAAAACTGAAGAGCCAAAAATCTTAAAAAGTATCCACTACCCCAACACTGTGAATGTATTAATTGCATTGAATTATATACTTTATTTTTATTTTTATTTTATTTTTTTTGAGATAGAGTCTTGCTCTGTTGCCCAAGCTAGAGTGAGTGCCATGGCGTCAGCCTAGCTCACAGCAACCTCAAACTCCTGGGCTCAAGCAATCCTTCTGCCTCAGCCTCCCAAGTAGCTGGGACTACAGGCATGTGCCACTATGCCCGGCTAATTTTTTTTTTATATATATACTTTTAGTTGGCCAATTAATTTATTTCTATTTATAGTAGAGACGGGGTCTCGCTCTTGCTCAGGGTGATTTCGAACTCCTGACCTTGAACGATCCGCCCGCCTCGGCCTCCCAGAGAGCTAGGATTACAGGCGTGAGCCACAGCGCCCGGCCTATGTAAGTGTTTTTTAAAAATATGATTAAGATAAATAATGTATGTGTTAACGTCATATCTTAGTAGCTCAGTGGTCTGCAGAATCCAGAAAGCCTGTTCTCCTTTTACCAACTAAAACATTCTACATGACTTTCCCAATAAGTAGGTGGTCAGAGAGAAAAGGGACTTCAGCCAAAAAACTGGGAATCCTGAAATAAATCCATGACTTTAGAAATTTGTTCATTTTCCATACTTGGTTAGACTTACCCCAGCCCTTTGGTTTCGCAGTTGGTGATGTATATCGGTCAGGTGGCCAAGGATATCTTGAAGTGGCCCCGTCCTTCCTCCCCTCCCGTTGTGAAACTGGAAAAGAGAGTGATTGCCGAGTACGGAATGCCGTCCACCCACGCCATGGCGGCCACTGCCATCGCCTTCACCTTCCTTATCTCTACCATGGACAGATACCAGGTAAGGCGGCCTGATTCTCCCTCCAGGGTCCAACGCTCCCAATATAATGGGGCAGCAAATCGAGGTTGCACTTTAGAATTTTCTCTTAAATCTGCTTTGAGGGACTTTAAGACTTATGAAATAAACACTGAGGGGAACTGAAACCTATTGAGCTGTTGATGGCAATTGCCTCATAAATAAGTGACCATATAATTTAGCATCCAAAACAGGTTGTGCCTGAGTGTGAACACGGGCACCATTAATAATAGCACCAGGACAACTAGCATAACATGGGTTGTGCCAGGTGACCTGCGTATGTCATCTCCCTGAGCTGCCTGACCAGACAGCAGTTGAACGGGTGCTCTCATCCTGTGTTTGCAACATGCACAAAGAGTCTGTGGTCCTAGTAAATGACCCTCCAGGGCTGAGATGATTCTACCAAATTCCTCTGCCAGACTCCCCAGGGCCCAGGGCAGCAAAGCATCTGTGCCCAAATTAGCCTCCCAGGATGCCTCGGCCCTGGTTAGAGCTCGGCCACTAGAAATGATGGCTCTTAAGTTTTCTAGAACTGTCTAAATGACAGGAGATTAATAAATGTTGAAAACAGAAGAATTTCTCTTAATGTCTACTTAAATGCCAATTATAGTAAGAGTTTTTAAAAGTCATTACTGCAGTGAAACTTTTTCTTTCTTCTATTTGAGACCCATTATGCTGATTTTGTGTTTAATTTCAGAAATTTTACCTTTTACCCATTGGAAGTTTTAGATTTCATTAAATCTAGCAGCCATGTAGGTAACGGCAGTACTGTTTGCCCTGTACCTTTACCCCAGAAACCCGGGGACGTCCCGTGTTCCAGGTTGTGCAGAAACGGGAGTCGGCCTGACGTGGTCGGCACAGTCAGACTAGTGCAGGGTCCCACTCTACCGCTGCAGCTCTAGACCCCATTTCCTATTTCAGCAAGGGACGTTGATAAGGAATATATTTGACTAGACATAATCTTTTGTCATAAGCTACTTAAATGTCATGGATCAGGAGGAAGAAAGTTGCTTGTTGTGACTTTCAGATTGTAGCACTGGCCATCTACCGCGCCCCTTGGTTAAATGGTTTCTTTCTTAAGTTCTAATTTAAGAACAGGCAGAAATAAAACTTATTCAGTCCACTAAAACTGCCAGCACGATAGTTGTGGTTACGGGTCTTAAGGCCAAGTTTTACTATCTTATTTGCATGTTTATATGTTGTGAAACTTCCTCCTGGAACTATATTCCTAGGCTTCTCCCTGTACTTTCTTTCATTTCCCCATTTAAAAAATGTTTTTAGAGAATCAAATTGCTGGTGTGTGGAATGCAAGATTCAGACTGGCAATCACTGCACAATGAATCCTTTCCCCACCTGGAACATCAAACGGTACATGTCCGAGTATGGTCTAATTTCCCTGTTTTCCCTTCTCTCCAGGCACAGTACCCTTTCGTTTTGAGACTGATGATGGCCGTGGCGTTTTCCTCCTTGGTGTGTCTCAGCAGGCTCTACACCGGGATGCACACGGTCCTGGTAAGGCTTTGTGGTTGGGCCTTGCGGTGATTGTTTAAATAATATGGTCAGTGTGTTTCTCATGCTACTTATTTATGAGACCATTTGCATATGTAATTATATTTTCATCAGGCCAGTGAGTTAAGTAATTACGATGTCAGGGTGTGTGCATAATAATAGTAATGAAACACTGAACTGCTATTAATGAGGCTGAGCTAGGCTAGACCCTCAAGACTTTGAAGATGAGCTGAAATGGCAACAGAGACTCAGGTAATTTATTTTCATGTTAGTTTACTGACGGTGCAGCAAGCAGTACAGAAAAAACACCCGGGGTCAAGGAACCAGAGAGTGGGCACAGTCCCCACTTAGGTTTTTACAGAGATGGGCCTCAAATTCAGGGGTGTCTGCTGCCCTTGCAAAGTTAAGGGTAATGCCAGGTCATAGGAGCCCAGAATCACCGCGTTGCACCTTCCATACGATTTCAGACTGGAGGGAGGTATCAGGAACAGGGAGATAACTATATTTAAAGGTCTGTCCACCTTGTTACCATATTAGGAATTTTTCCAGGCTGCCACAGTTAGCACAGTTAAAATGACTTAAGAATTCTATTTTCTGATGCATTAGCAGGCTGCCTTGAAGTTGCAGAGCATACAGCTGGCCATGGCTTACCACAGGGGCACCGTTTGTCATCGTAATTGCTACACAAAAGATTTCCTTAAAAAGAAATGGGCCCTTGCTCATGGTGTGTTCATCTCAACTGCGAAGCTCAAAAATGAAGTTAGCAAAAGACCTGGGAGGAAAAGGGCACCAGGCTTCACGGGCCCTCTTCTCTCCCCGATGCGCGGCGGGGGTTTTCACCGGACGGGTGGAGGGAGGGGGCGGAGGGGCAGATGTGGCACAGCCAACAGATTTAAGGGCGTCACTTGTCAAAATGGGCAGAGGCAGAGAACTGGGGGGCGGTACACCCAGAGAGCGCGACATCATGCTTTCCTCCGAACATGATAAGGGTGTTTAGGGGGGTGCTAAAAACTCAGTAATCAAGATAAATAATTTTAACGCAATTTTTTAAAAAAATCAAAATTAATGCCTTCAAAAACCCTGATGAACAAAATATTCAGATTTTAAATAAAGACAAGATCTGTCCCCACCTCGCCTGCCTCCCCTAATCCTGGCCCTGACTATGGACTGTTTGGGTGAGAGGAGTCCCAGATCTTGGAAATACTAACAAGCACTGAAGGGCCAGTCCTGTTCTACCCACTGAGGCACATCCGGCTGTCCCAATCCCATCTTGCCCCTCGCCTGG
>CAUYRT010007973.1:0-26018 GCA_963574885.1 Lepilemur ruficaudatus
TATTTATATACTTTATACTTATGTACTTTAATACCAAGCATATGAATATAGTTATGAATATTTAAAGTACCTAAATACTTTTTCATTAAAATACCTAAATATTTTAATACTTATATCTTTTATACCAAATACATACTTTGATACTAAGTAAATGAATATTTTTGTGAATACTTAAAATACATAAGTATTTTAATACCTATGTAATTCATACTAATTTATTTAAATACTTTATAAATAACTAATTTCTGGACAATATTATCTTAGTTTTACCATGTCAAATTAAGAACTAATGTATATCAAAATAGATTAAATGGTTTATGCACCTTTAAATTTGCTGAGTTAAATTACTTTTAAAAGTTTCGTTGTCTTGAAAATGCAAAGTTAGTAACTTTTACAGAGAAAATTTATCTAAGATGGTTTCTGAGTGAAATATTTTTTGGTTACAGAATATCTACAAGTGTGAAAGAATTAGAAAACTTCAGGAACTTGTTACAAAATATTCATTAAAGAAAACCGACTTGAAATGTGCCTGTTTCTGGACAATGGAGGCCAAAGAGTGGAATTTCATTCAAAGGCATAATAGCAATGACGGTCTTAAGCCAAACATTTTATATAAAGTTGCTTTTGTAAAAGGAGAATTATATTGTTTTAAGTAAACAAAATTTTTAAATTGTGCTAAGTCTATGTATAATACTATTGTGAGTAAAAGTAATACTTTAATAATGTGGTACAAACTTTGAAGTTTAATATTGAATAAAAGAAGGATTATCAAATTCATATATGATAAAACTAAGTGAATTATGTTTTAAGTCTCTCAAACTAGAGTTTTGTGTAAGATGTAATATAAATAAAACCATGGCAAATGTGACAAACATTAATAGGAAAATGCTAAGGGGGTTCATAAATGATCCATAATTAACAACCTAGAATTTTTCAATACACTTATGGTTGCTAGATTTAGCAAATAAAGATAAGGAATGCCCAGTTATATTTGAATTTCAGACCAATAACTAGTTTCTTAATTTAAGTATGTTGCACACAATATTTGGGACATACTTATACTGAAAAATTATTATTTTTTTGAAATTGAAATTTAACTGGGAGGCTCGTGTTTTATCTGGCAACCTGAAAATACATTGGTATGAAACAAGTCACTTTTAAAATTATATTGCTATTTTGATTGGGTTGTTTTGTGTGTAGAAAGGTACAGTTACAACTCAAAGGAACAGGGGATTTCTAAACATTGTCAGAAGTTGAATAGATTATATATTTATTCTCATAATACTTTCCCTAATACTGAATAAAATTTTGGGGAAACTTTTTACTTTTTATATAATTTCAAATTCACAGCAAGTTTCAAAAGTAGTATAAAGAACTCTTTCACCCAGATTCACCAATTGTTCATATTTATCTTTTATGCTCTCTGTATATATAAAAACATACTATCTTTTTCCTCAGTCATTTGAAAGTGAGTTACAAGCATCATGCCCGTTTGACCCTAAATACTTTAGTGTGTAATATTGAATAATTTCTAAAAATTATTTCTCAGGAAAAAAACTCCCACAAATCTGGAGCTATAATACTATAAGCCTTAGAATAAGGAATCATTTCAAGTTCCAATCTAAAGTTCTCTTTCAGTTTTGTTGCCCTTTTTATGCTTGATCTGATAGTCACGGAGCAAGCAATTTATTTTTTAATTTCTTAATTAAAACAATTTTTTTTTAGAGATAGGGGTCTTACTGTGTTGCCCAGGCTGGACTTGAACTCTTGGCCTCAAGCAATCCTCCTGCCTCAGCCTTCTGAGTAGCTGGGACTAGAGGTGCATGCCACCATGCCCAGCTTAAATTTAGTTTTTTATACATAAGGTTCATTTCCTTTGCCTCCCTACAACTGAACTATACTTTTAGGACGTTTTCATTAGTGGAAGCTCTTCAATGATAAAAATATTTAAAGGGTTTGGAATTTATGTCACATGATAATTGTAGGGGAAAAGAAATTGTATACCTCAAAATTATGTGCCCTCTTTATATATGTCTTAGGTATAACATGTTGCGATACCACATTATTAGTAAAGAAGGGTTTATTTATATAATGGTTTAGAAATGTCACTTTACACTGCTGTATACTTTTTCTTCTCTTTGTCCCTAAGGCTTGGTACAGTGCCAAGCACATAGTTAGTATCCAGTAAATATTTGTTGAATGAATGTATGCATATGTATTCAGTATATTGTAAATGAATAATCACAGAACTACGTTTAATAATATGTGCCCTATTTTCCTTTCCCCCCCTCATTTTCTCTGAATAGGACAGGAAAAGAAAGCCATTAACTCACTAATTAAGTTAATCCTCTTGGAGACTATGAAGTACTATGAAGTGACCACTATATGTAAAAGTTTAAGGATATTTGTAGTATTCTGAAAATATGGTAGATGGTTTAAATGGTAATTTTGTGTGTATACCTAACTCTCATCTTATGCTGCCTCTCTTCCCTTTTTTTAATAACCAGTCTTCTTGAAAGAATATCCCCACTTTCACTTTGTTACCTTCCACTTGCTCCTTAACTAAAATCTGGCATTTGTCCTTGTAGTTCTTAACCGTCTCTTCCTGTAAAGTCTAAAATCTTAATTCTAAATGCACAGTTCAGTTCATAAGTCATTGCTTACTTGAATTTTTTCTGCATTTGACACTGTTGACAACCCTTTCTGAAAATCTTTATTCTCTTGGTTCCTTACATTTTGTTTACTCCTGAATTCCCCTTTTTGGCCTCTTCACTTATTCCTTAAAGTTATTCCACAGGCATTCATTCTTACTCTCTTGATCACTACACCACTTCTCACTTTGGGTATTTCCAATGCAATGATTCCCAAATGTTGTCTTCAGCCCAAACTTCTAAATCCATCTGCCTGTTGCACTTTGTTGTCCCATAGACACCTGTGTGTGTCTTAGCAGTCATTCTCCCCAAAACTTAGTCTAATTCCCGTGTTCCTTACTTTAGTTAATTCCCAGAACCATGATTTTCTAAGTTTTCTAGGCTCGTTCCTCTCCTCTACCTTTGCCCTATCAATTATTATCTAAGTTCTACTGATTTTATCTCTGCCTCTCTGATACATCACTCTTTCCATTTTCATTGCTGTTACCTGAAGTACTACACTAACCTGTCTCCTTATACCCAGCTTATCTCCTCTCTTGCTCTACAGTGTTACCAGAGTAGGCTTTTAGATACACTCTGACAATGTTACTCCCTGCTTAACACCCTGTAGTGATTTCATGAACCTTCAGGAGAAAGCCAAACTCCTTTGCTTGCTGTACAAAGTCCTCTGGTGTTTTTCCCTCACCCAATGTCTGATAAAAACAGACTTAAAGTTCTTCAAATGCCCCATAGGGCCAGGCTTCCACACCTTGGTAAATGCTGTACGCTGCATTGAGTGCCCTAGCCATCCTTCCCCACCTGGAAAATTCTTACACATCCTTCCAGGTCCAACATAAGCATCTCCTCTGTGCAATCTTGCTTGCTCCATTTGAGGAGAGTCGTCTGACTCCCTCTTTTGTGTCACCACTGTAATTACAACCTACCTCTATTGTATGTCACTTATTGTACTGTATTGTTTTTAATTTTTAAAGTCTCCTTTACTAGAATGTGAGCTCCGTAAGGGCAGGAAAAGGAACTTCCTTTATTTTTGCATCTCCATAACATAGTTTTTGGCATATGAACATTTAATAAATGTTTGTTGAATAAATTGCTTTTAAAGTGACAGCTTTATTAGAGTTCCTACCTTCATTCCAAATACCTATCATTTCCTTCACTTTGTAGCAAAGGTCAGTAGACTCCCAAGGATTTAATAGACTTTAGGGGGTCAATAAAGCTGAAATTGTATTCAAAATTTGGTGTGGTTTTTGGTAGGTCATGCAAGGGGTCTGCTGTGGGGAAAAGGGAACTCTTCTTTCATGGGAAAAGGCAGCATCATTAAGGAATTTCCTGAATAATCAAAGAATGACTGCTTAGGATTGTGGCCTAGAAATTGATTCCTATTTAAGATTCTAAGCGGAAGGAGAGGAGTGTTATAAATTATTTCATATAATGATTTTTCTTAGCTTAATGTTTGAATAAACATGTACTATCTAATAACATTGGTATTTTAAAGTAAAAAGTATGGTACTTCATATCCAATTGGTGTATAGTATTAAGTGATATGACATCCAGATGCAAGTAATTATGAGAGCACTAAAAGCAAACTCTCATTTGTAACTACTGATTTTTTTCTCTTTTTTGTGGTGGCATTCATTTTCTTATCCTTATGTGATAGAAACTCAGTGTAGTCCAATAAAAGATTAAGAAAACCAGACCTCCAAATAAAAGCACAAACACTTTTATTTTGAACAGTAGTGTTTTGTTACAATTTAGTGAAACAACAAATAAATACATTCATTGGCCACAGCTATACTTTTACAACCAGTTTGAAACTGATTATATAGCTGAGAAACACTGTTAAACAATAAAAAAGGGCAACTATGCATAAAAAAGCCACTTTAGCTATAAATTACATCTTCCATAAAACTACAACCAGCTACAATGAGTGGTAAGAGTTTCAAATTAATGGCTACCCAAGTGAAATGATAAAAACAAATACTGCTAATCATTGTAGAATTACACACTTAAGTAATGAAATTCACTTTTCTAATTAATGAACTAAAAAGGAAGGTTTGAAATTGTCATCATGTGCTTCAGTGCAGGATGAACAGGGAATCGGTAGCCCTTTGATTTTATAAACAACTCCTTCTTTCAAGACCAAATGTAAAGTGCTCCTAGTGCTTTGGAATTTTTAAGCAAAAATTGGGCCAGAGTTTATCTTTCTTTGTCTTTGGTGATGTATTATGTGAGATGTGTATAAGGAGACAAATGCAAGAATTTAGGTACCCGAGTCAGTGATAACAATAAACTTATACATCTTGAATTTGGAAGAATCAACTAATGCAGCTGAAGAGAACCAAATTATTTTATCTGAAATTTTTTTAAAAAGTAATCTTCGTTTATCTGGTCAAACAGGAACATTATCTAGGGAAGCCTTACTAGAAAAACTATTACCTTGAACCCCCAAGGATTAACAAAAATAACACAGATATTTTCTGATAGCTCTAGATATTAGAGACCTATCATTATTAGCAAACTAAATAGTTGGCATTCTGAAAAGAAATCTAACAACTGAAGTTGTAATAAAAATATACTTTTATATAGTCATGTTAATGCCAAGGTTAACTTCTGTAGTATAAATTTTTAAATAACTTGGTTACAATGAGGAGCTTATAAACAAACCCAAAGTAATATTTATAACTGATAAGTCCACATTTATGATTGAATTTAAAGTCATTTTGTATCATAAAAAGAAGAAATTTATTTGGCTACGTACCAGCCTCCCAAAAGACTGAAAGCATTAACAATTTCGTTTTTTCTTTAGGGTTTCACCTACTGTTGTACTTTTGTGACGTTACTGCATCAGTTATTAAAAAGTTGAAATATACTTTAAGAGTAGAAATAAAAAAACTTTCTAATCAAAGTAAAAGCCAGAAAAGGACAGTTGTATCAGAAGAAATAGATCAGCAGACAATTGTCTATAGTTAGTCATCTTTAAGCATGTTGTTACAGCTAGCTTCCCAGTGTTGCCTGTTCACTTGGCATCTTGAGGTATTCAGCATCTACTTCTTTCCATATAGACACTGGTAGAAAGTGCATTTTAAAATTCTGTATTGTTTTAGCCTACCATGTTTTTTTTAGATTTGGGATAGAACATTCAAGACAGTTTTAATGTAATTCTAAGAGTATTCCAATATTGTTAACCTGTGATTTTATACTTACCTAGTTTGTACTTTTACTTAAGTTTGCTCATTTAATGCTGGAATTAATTTGAAATCAATTTAACTTGGCTTTGTCCATATACAAGGTAACAAATGTGAAAACTAAAGGAGGAATTATTTGTCTTACTCAGTATTGCACTTGAGTTCACTGCAATAACATACCATGATTTAATTTACCTGAGGACAATTCTGATTCAATAGGTAAGACCAGCTATATCTTGCTTCAGATAAATCAAATGCTTTTGAAAATGTATTCATGTTTTAACTTAGAATTGTACATTTTATGTATAATTTTTAAATGCATCTGTAAACTTGTTTAGTCCCAAGAAGTTTCTACCAAAATCTCCCTATACAAAAATCACTATTGCTTTCTTGAAGAATCATGCTTAAACTACTATATATATCTTAATTATACAAAATAATCACTTGACCAATTCTACTCAAAGTAGCCACACAATTTTCACTGGTATACTTTCCTCTTGAAATTATTGTGGCTTTCCAAAGAACACTGCTGGTCATCACTGTAATGGATTACTACTGTTTGTTTAAAATGATTCTTTGAATAATTTCAGTTGGTATTTTAAAATCATGCTTAAAAGAACTGTCTTCAATGATTACATATTTTTAGTAGATTTTTTTTAAAGGATGATACATTTTTATGCCTTAACTTTGTGCACTGTTAACACTAAAAAATTTTTATTGGGTAAAAATTCCATATAGAGTACATCACTGAATATACAAGCTTTGCTTTCATAGGAAAATTACCTTCCAATTTGGTGTGCAATACAGTACTCCAGTGTAAACACTGGCTTATGACTTTAGGGAATGCAGTGTACTCTTTCAGAACAAAGATAAAAGTGCAAATATGCATTTGATGTTCCAAAGTCAGGATGTTTGGAGGCCATCAAGTGCCTTAAGATCTAATCTCTCTTTTCTCCTACTCCAAACTTTCCATTTTACTTCATTTTACTATGAGGAGGTCAAAAGTAACAGCTGTGTTCTCCACCAAACACAGCCACATTTCCAGATTTTGTTTTTCATTGTAACAGATAATGGAATGTTTATGCAGATGGAATTTAAACACATTGAATATACACATTCATAAAAAACAATAATCACAACCTGGTAATGGTGTCAGTTTTGTGGTGTTACATATAAGCTATGGTGATTGTTCATATCTAAATTACTACAAGTAAAGAGCAAGGGAGCAGTATCTGTCATAGGTCCATTCAGGTGGGGAGTGACTGTATAACTGTTTCTGCCACAGCCAGTCATGGTGCCATACCAGCCCAAACTTTGTGAATTTGGTAGACTGTAAGAAAAAAAGGTAAAGAAGCCATAGGACTGTGATAAGAATATAAGAAGTTACATTGGAATTTTTAACATTTTCAATGAATTTTGTAATACAGTTAGTATCAAATATATTAAAATATGTTCTTTGCCGAATAACAATGTCTTTCTACAAAATTTAATGACTTTTATCTAATATCTTTGATTCTATATCACATATATGACAAAAGAATGAGTAAATGCCACTCAGAACTGGTAGAACTTGATGCTCAGATAGTAATAATAGTAAAAATATACTTCTTACATACTAGGCTCTATTCCAAGACATGTGTATGTATAAGTATGCACACACATATATATTCATTTAATCCTCACAACAATTCTGTGAGATAGGTTCTGTTATTCCTATTTTACAGATAAAAAATAGGCTAAAAAAACCTGAGTTTAACTTGTTCAGATGAAGTTAGGATAACAGAAAAGGTTATATCAAGCTGAAAGCAATATGTAGGTGGGTTATTAAGGTTTTGTCTTTGCCCTGAATAACAGCTAATATTAATAGTATACTAGTTAAGGACTTGCAATAGTTTTGGAACAAGAAGGGCATGGGAAGATTTCTTATGGCACTTAAGCTTCCTAAGGGTTTTATCTGGGGTTTCTCTGGATTTTGAATAGCACTAGAGATATGGAAACAAATACATAATTACTATAATAGTATTCCTGCCCTGCTCACTTCCCTCCCCCCATCAACTCCTAACAAGGGATCCTGAAACGAAATGGTACCATTTTACCCCCAAAGGCATATAGGCTATGAGTCAGATGGTAGTTCTTTATAGTGTGGGTCCTACCATGAGTTTAAGATCTACTGCTTTAAGCTCCAATATGACAGATCTTATTTATTGACCTATACCACCAAATTACCTTTTGTCATATTTGGGTTAAAGCTTAGATTTGAAATATATTTTATTACAAATTCAGGCTAAGAGACTTTGGTTACATCTACCTTCCTTCTCTTGAACTTCCCAGTCTTGGCAAGTCATCATCACTATCGTATCGTCTTGGATTGTCGAAAAAGTAAGCTCTGGAACTATAACTGTGACTACTTATCATGCCAGCAGGTGCCTGTGAACAAAGTATTAGCATATGAAGGTTAACTTTTCCACTAAGAAAGAAGGCTAGGATCTATAATGAAGTCTTATGCTTTGCTAAAAATAAAATATTCTATTCTATGTGTAAATATTCTATAATTTTTAAAAATAAGGAAAACAAGCATTGGGGAATATTATGATATCATACCAAATTCTGGTTTAATCTCTGTGCCCGGAAAAACAGTACCACCGACCATGCTGGCACATGTTCCCACAGAAAAAGGACCATTCCAAATACTATGTACTCTTCTCCACTTATGTCTTCTACATGAGCCTGTAAATAGAGTATATGGCAGAGAATTTTTACATCTATTTAATGTATAAGCAATCACCCTACACGATTAACTTTTTTCAGGCTGGGTAAGTTAAGATGTATCAACTACAAGCACATAAACTCTAAACATTTATATTTTGTGGTCTCTCATGTAATATCCTTTAAGGGACATAAAAATGCTTTGATGTTAGCTGCGGAAGTTTGAAGGTGCATCATTTCTTGAATGCAACACAGCTCATCCCTGGCTGGGACTGCTCTGTGAGTGGAACTAACAGGCAGGGAAAGGGTTTTGTCAAAAATACCATAAAGTGTAAAACGGAGTAAGATTCTTTGCCAGGTGAAGTGGGCAGAGCTGTTAAAAGTACAAGCACTCCATTTACAGGGGATTCAGATCTCATCAGCATCACATGAATGCAGGTCAACAGCAGTGGCTCAGATGGTCCTAAAAGGCAAATGTAGGGCTGATCTGGGAGCTACTTACTGATTTGATCTGTCCTTGCAAATGCCTAGAAAACTCAGATGTTCATCTTACACATTTTTGGAGCTTGTTTTCTAATATGGGACATTACATGGGATAGTGGTCCCTGTCCTTTAGCAAGCACTTCCCTATTTTGCTTTTGATTTTTGGCTGGCTGGAATTAAAATTTTTACATCAATCAAAAAAAAATGCTTTGATGTTAAGTAGAATAAAAAGCTGTTAACTTTCCCAATGCATTAATTTATGAAAATAATTTTAATATATGGATAATGGAGTGATCTCGTATTTCAGGCTCCATAGTCTAAAAAAAGTTGCTTCTTAAAAATTTTTTATTTCAGGATATTATGAGGGTACAAACATTTTGGTTACATTTTATATCTTTGCCCCACCCATGCAAGGGGCAATGCTCCCCTCTACAATGCTCACGGTGTCCATTAGTTGTGAGTTTACCCCACCCCAAACCCTCTAAAGAGTTACTTTTTTTGGAGGGACAGGGTCTTGCTTTGTTGCCTTGGCTAGAGTGCAGTTGCGTCATCATAGCTCACTACAACCTCAAACTCCCAGGCTCAGGTGATCCTCCCACTTCAGCCTCCTGAGTAGCTGGAACTGCAGGCACATACCACCACACTCGGCTAACTTTTCTATTTTTTGTGGAGAGGGGAGGGCTCACTGTTTTGCTCAGGCTGGTCTTGAACCCCTGGCCTCAAATGATCCTCCCGCCTCAGCCTCCCAAAGTGTTAGGATTACAGGCATGAGACCCAGTGCCCTGGCCTAAAGAGAGTTACTTTTAAAGAGAGGACTGTTCCAGCTGCTCCATAGGCAAAATAATGGCACTTACTGAGTTATACCTGTAGAGAAATGTAACATATTAAGTCAGTCAGCTCTACTGCAACTTAAAATATGCTTTTGGGCATAATCTACATTTTGAGTTTGTTTCTATTCTACCAGATGCTGGGTAAGGGAAATAAGAAACGGAGTGAAAAGAATATGCCATATGAAAAACCACATGTGAAAATTGCTTTTCCTTAGAAAGGTAAATGAAAAATGGTATTCCAGGATAACTTAAATTCAGTACAAAGTTAAATTACTATAAAGATATGATATATACCTATGTTAAACTACAGAAAGGGGATGGAAAATGCTGAGAAGTTAAATATACATAGCTAGAGTACTGGAAATTAACATAGAAAACACCTGGAAATGCAGGAACTATGATTGCTCTCCCATTGTCAAGACTGATAATGCCAGATTTTTATGAAAGCCAATATTTAAACATCTAAGACTGAACCAAATATTAAGGTTATATGTAGTTCTTGGGTAGGAGAAAGTTAATTTCATCTTAACAAATTAAAGACCCATATTTACTGGCTAATGATAGACAACTTATCTACAGTTATTTAAACACCACCATTAAAAAATTAGTAAAACAGATTTATGACCAATAGGTTTAAGACACTCATTATTTACAAAAAGAAAAGAAAATATTTCTTTAGAAATTCCATCTGAAGAATGATTTCAAATGTCACATGTAAGTAAGTATTTTTAAATGTAGAGCTTTAAGTGTGATTACTGAGCGTACACAGAGATTCCATGAAGCGTTTGTAAGTCAAACACTAAACGTTCTACTAGTTGAGGGGTAGCTTAATTATCACATTGTTAGACTGACAATATGTGGTAGGTTCTTACCTTATCTGAAAGATTATCCCAGCCATAATTAAATGGACTTTCTAACGTATCCTGAGATATGGTGATCACCACCAAATTATAACATGCTCTGGAGGAGTAGAGAAGAATGACTATAGAGCCTACGACGACAGTCTGGCACAGAGACATACCCTAAAAGAAATAAAAATCATCATCTTGACATTCTGCACATTTGTCACAACAAGCTATTCATCCCCATAGAATATCGTCACCTCTTGAAATACACTCCTAGAAAGCATTAGGTGGGCACCTGTTGAAATAAACTCTTGATTATCTTGCTTTGTGATTCCTATTCCTAGAATCGTTAGTGTTTAATATGCATAAGTTAATATGTGTAAATCCTCTGCCAACTTGCCAAATAGCAGCTGGAAGAAGATTTTGTACTGCCAAGGTTACTTTACTCCCTTAAGTAATATGTGAATAAACAAGTTGTCAACATATCTGAACTTTAATTGATGTTTATCAGAGAAGTAGTTTAGTCACAATGAGAAAAGAATGGAAAATAGAGGCATTTGTCCATTTGATACACTTAATTTCTGATTCAAAATTAGAATAGAAATACAGTTCCTATGCTATTTGCTTTCATTCTATTAGATTCTATTAGAGAGTGCATCTTAGTTCCCTATTGATGCCATTATGTTGATGACAAAATGATCTAGGCACCAAAATGTACTTTCAAATTCATAATATTTTCAGACTATGGCTTTTACCATTTCCCGCAGTATTGAAAGCCCTTATAACTTAGTGGTTCTCAACTGGAGTGTGTATACTAGAGAAGAGTGTGGTATCACCTCTTACAGGGATTCTTTTTTTTAAATTAAATTTAATTTTTTTAAACATGAAAGGGGGAAGGGAGGAGGAGAGTTATTTATTTATTTATTTATTTATTTGTTTGTTTGTTTGTTTGTTTGTTTGTTTATTTGAGACAGAGTCTCACCATGCTGTCACCCTGGGTAGAGTGCAGTGGCATCATCATAGCTCACTACAACCTCAAACTCCTGGGCTCAAGTGATCCTCTTGCCTCAGTCTCCCAAGTAGTTGGGACTACAGGCACTCACCACGACACCTGGCTAATTTTTCTATTTTTAGTAGAGATGGGATCTCACTGTTGCTCAGGCTGGTCTCAAAACTCCTGAGCTCAAGCGATCCTCCTGACTTGGCCTCCCAGAGTGCTAGGATTACAGGCATGAGCCACCGTGCTTAGTCTCTTACAGGGATTATTAACCAAGGGTCTCTATTTCAATATAATTAGTTTCCTTTGTAATCCTATATATTTTCTCTTATGCATTTAAAAACATTATTCTGAGGGGCGACACCATTGCCAAAAGAGATCCATTGCAAAGAACCATCCAATATGGTGTTTTGCAAGTTTGTGTTTTTGCTGTCACAATGATTAAGGGTCAATGACAATTTTATGGCTAAATACAAATGTCTATAATATCATAACCCAAAATTTACATATTGAAATATTTATTAATTTCCTTTCATTTACTCTTTATATTATAATTATGGCAATTATATTGAATTTTATGTGTGTAGGTAGGCTAAAAATCTATTAATTTTAGCATAGAAACAGGTTATTAAAAGTATTTCTTACTAGAAGGGTGTACTGGGTCTGGAAGGGTTGAGAACCATTATTATAACTGACTTCTTATAAGGACAATGTATTTTAGAGGTATGTAAGAAGAAAGAAGTAAAAGATGAAAGATGCTGAGATAGTAACAGAGTACCTTCTTTGAGCTAACCCACTCCCATCATAAAAAGTATGTGTGAAAATAAATAAAACTCTGGCAAAATTAAACTTAAAAAGGCTAAAATTTCCTATAATATCTGTTTTTAATTTTGTGAATCCAAAAAAATGTTGTTAATAAAAAGGTCAATCTAAAACCAATCTAGATTTTAATTTTAATTTTAAAAGAACTATTTATTAGAGAAAAGTAACAAGAATAAGAAAACAGAATGCTGTACACATTACCATCCTCTAAAATAATCACAAAAGTTTATATTTACTGCTCCAGAAATAAAACAACAGTTAGAAAGAAACATGCTATAATACATAGAGACTCTGCTTAAACTTGCAAATATGATTAAAAACTTTTAAAAAAAGGTTGTGAGAAGAGCAAAGACTCGATAATACTGAAGCAATTAACAAAACAAAACAACCTCTAGCCAAATACATAAAGCAATGAAAGAAACCCATTGATTTAGAAAACAAAATAAGATTCATTCTGCAAAATACAGGATTACAAAATGAAAAATAAGAATCCAGCATCATGGACAGTGTTACCAAAAAGTTGAAGAAAACTTTCCTAAAATAGCATCAAAACAAACAATTCCACTAAGGAACAGTCCTCAAGAGATGATTCTCCTTTCCCCATCTCTGATCCCTAGATACCAGGTTTTTTTTTTTTTACTTTTTTTAAAATTTACATATCATGCCTTTACTCCATTTTAAGTGTACAATTAAATGGTTATTAGTAAATTTACCAAGTTGTACAGCTATTCACATAAATCAGTTTAGGTACCAGTTTTTGAGAAACTCCATACTTGGTAAGTCAAGAAGAGTTACATCTCACTCCTAAGCACGTAAGTATCCATATCATTAATTAGAGTTCAATATTTGTTTACAGATACTTTTAGAATGCAGATATGTAGAAATCTTAAATTACCACTGAGTTTTGACAAATGTATACACCTGTGTAACCTAAACCTCTACCAAAATACAGAACACTATCACCACTCCAGCAAATTCCCTCACACCCCTTCCCCATATGCCAAACCCCCAAACACAAATACTGCTTCTGTTTTTACCACAACTTAGTTCTTCCTGCTCCTGAAGTTCATATAATTGTAATCATGGAATAGGAACTCTTTTACAGGTTTCATTCATTCAGCATAATGTCTTTGAGATTCATCCATGTTTTTAGATATATCAGTAGTTAGTTTTATTATTATTATTATTGTGGAGGGGATTAGGGTGACCAAGTCTTCCCAATTTGCTCAGGAGTCTCCTGGTTTTAAACTCCCCAGTCCCAGGCAAACCAGGTCAGTTAATCACACTAATTCCACTGTGTGGTTATATGAGTTTGTTTATATGACAGTTTAGCCATTTTTCTGTTGATGGACAGCTTCTATGAAAATTCTTATTCAAATCTTTTTGCGTTTTCACTTCTTTTGGGTAAATATCTAAGAGTGGAATTGCTGGGTCATAAGGTAGGCATAAATTCAGCTGTATAAGACATTGCCAGATCTTTTCCCAAAACGGACGTACACCTTTATACTTCCAATAAAGTATGAGAGTTTCAGTTGCTCCATTTAACTGTCCAATCCTAGGCCTCATTTGGGGTTGTCAGTATTTTTAATTTGAACTATACTGGTGAATGTGTAATAATATTTCATTATGGTTTTGCTTTCCTTGATGACGAACAATACTATGCTATTGGCCATTTGTATATCTTCTTTGTGAAGAATCTATTCAAATTTTTTGACCATTTGTAAATGGGCTGTCTTTTTTTTTTAATCATCGAGTTGTAAGAATTCTTTATATATGCTAGGAACCAGTTCCTTGTCAGATGTATGTATTGCAAATATTTTCTTGAAGTCAGTGGCTTGCCTTTCTTTGCATTTTCTTAGTCTTGTCTTTTGGTGGGAAATTTTATATTTTCATTAATTCTAATTTATCAACTTATTCTTTTGTGCTTATTACTTTCTATGACCTAAGAAATCTTTGCCTATACTTAAGTTGTATAGATGTTGTTTTCTTTTAGAAGCTTTTGATTTTTTCATTTAAATTTATGTCTATAGTCCATTTTTTTTCAAGCATCAAAAGAAATTTATTGAAGAAGGACAAGATAGGTTTACAGAGCAAGAGCAAGATACGCTTGCCACAACAACAAATGGGCCTCTTATTGTAATAAAAAGGCAATGATCCATTTTTAATTAATTTTTGTGCATGGTATGAGATGGATGTGGAGGTTCATTTTATTCTGTATGTATATCCAGTTGCTCTGGCACCACTAGTTAAAAAGAATTCCTTTCCCTATTGGATTGCTTTACTACCTTTGTCAAAAATCAAAGACCACATAAATGTGGATTGATTTCTAAGCTCTCATTCTGATCCATTGATCTATTTTATCTATCCTTATGCCAGTAGCACATTGTCTTAATTATCGTAGCTTTATACTAAATTTCAACATCATGTAAGTACCTTTGTTTTTCAGAGTTACTTTCTATACTGTTCAATACAGTAGCCACTAGCCACATGTGAGTATTTACACTTAAAATAAAATAAAAGATCAGTGCCTGTTGTGCTAGCCACTTTTCAAGTGCTCAATAGTCACATATGGCTAGCTACCATACTGAACAGTGCAACAATAGAATATTTTCATCTTCACAGAAAGTTCTCTAGGAAAGCATTTCTTTAAATATTTTAGGTCTTTTCCATACAAATTTTGAAACCAACGTGTCAGTTTCTTTTTTTAAAACACTTTGAGATATGATTGACATGCAAAAACCTGTACATATTTAATGTATACAACTTGATGAGTTTGCCAACTGTCAATTTCTATTTTTAATGCATTAACTGCCATGTGAGTTGTATTTAACTCACACTAGCTTTGAGCCTGGGGACTTCATGATGCACAGGTAACTCACGCACCTCTTCATCTTGGGAACCATGAGAACTGTTTTTCAAGTTGCATATAACTCATGCACAGAAAACAATAAAAAATAACAAATTTTTCATTAAATTACAAAGGATTATTTTGTTTTTGAAGTTTTTATTCTACTTTTGCAATAAAACACCGTGGGCCCAAGGAAAAAAAATTTTTTTTTCTAGTGTGGCAGTTAATGTTTTAAAAAAATGTATGGTAAAATTATGATTGGGATTGCACTGAATTTACAGATCCATCTGGGAGGAATTGCCATCTTAAAAATATTGCATCTTCCAATCTATAAACACGGTGTATCTCTTCCTTGACTTTAGGTCTTCTTTAGTTTCTCTCAGCAGTATTTTCTAGTTTGCAGCATAGAGATACTGCTTTTTTGAAAATTTATTCCTAAGTATCTTTTTTTATAGTATTGTAAATGATGGAGTTTTTGAATTTCATTTTCTAATGATTCTTCCTGCTATATAAACAAAATTGGCTTATTGTATTTTGACCTTGTATCCTGAGAACTTGCTAAATTCACTTATTAGTTCTAGTAGTTGTTTAGTAGATTCCTTAAGATACTCTCCAGGGTGGGTGTGGTGGCTCACGCCTATAATCCCAGCATCTTGGGAGGCTGAGGCAGGAGGATCGTTTGAGACCAGGAGTTCAAGACCAGCCCGGGCAACATAGCAAGACCCTATCTCTACAAGAAAATAAAAATAAAAATAATAAAATTAATGAGGTGTGATGGCATGTGTCTGTAGTCTTAGTTATTCAGAGGCTATTGGGGGAGAATCGCTGAGTCTAGCAGTTCAATATAACAGTGAACTATTATCATGCTACTGCACTCCAATCTGGGTGACAGAACAAGAATGACACACTGTCTCTTAAAAAAAAAAGGTTCTCCATAACAATCATGTTACCTGCAATTAGAGACAGTTTTACTTTTATTTCCCAATTGTATACCTTTTTTTTCTTGCCTTATTGGAATATTAAATAGAAATGGTAAGAGTTGACATCCTTTCTTTGTTCCCAATCTTAGGGGTAGTGCATTCAATATTTAAGTAAGATATTGGTTTTATTTTTAAATAGATCCTTTAATGAAATTGAGGAAGTTTCCTTCTATTTTTTATTAGCTGAGAGGGTTTTTTTTGTTTTTGTTTTAATCATGACGGGTGTTGAATTTTGTCAAATGTTTTTTCTATATTTATTGGAATGATCACATGGTTTTTCTCCTTTGTTCTCTTATTGTAGTGAATTACACAGATTAATTTTCAAATATTAAGGCTATGCTGTATTCCTAAGATAAATCCCCCTTGGTCATGATGTATTATCCTTTCTATATTTTAGTTAAATTTTGTCTCTAAGGGATACTAGTCTGTAATTTGAATTTTTTTTTTTTTTGAGACAGAGTCTCATTGTGTCTCCCCAGGTAGGGTGAAGTGGCATCATCACAGCTCACAGCAACCTCAAAATGTTGGGCTCAAGGGATCCTCTTGCCTCAGCCTCCCAAGTACCTGGGACTACAGGCATGCACCATGAGGTGCCTGGTTAATTTTTTCTATTTTTGGTAGAGACAGGATCTTGCTCTTGCTCGGGCTGGTCTTAAACTCCTGAGCTCAAACAATCCTGCCACCTCAGCCTCCCAGAGTGCTAGGATTACAAGCATGAGCCACTGTGCCCAGCTTTATTTTTATTGTTGTATTGTTATTTATTTAATCTTTTCAACCTATGGTTGGTTGAATTCATGGATGTGGAACCCTTGAATACAGAGGGCTGACTGTATTTGTAATATCTGTCAGGTTTTGGTATCAGGTAATGCTGACCTCTATAACTTAAGAAGCGTTCTTTCCTCCTCTATTTTCTAAGACTTTGTTCAATATTGGAGTTATTTCTTTAAATATTTGATAGACTTCACCAGTGAAACCACCTGGGCCCGTAGTTTTCTTTGAGAGAAATTTCTGATACAAATTCAATTTTTTAAATTAACATAAGGCTACTCAGATTTTGTATTTCAATTTTGTTAAATTATATTTTTAAGGAATTTTTCCATTTCATCTCAGTTGACAAATTTATTAGCAAAGAGTTGTTCATAATATTCCCTTATTTTTCTTTTAATGTCTATGAGATCTATAGTGATATCCTCTTTCATTTGTGGCAATGCCAATTTTTATTTTCACTCCCTTTTTTCTGTAGATCAAATTTTTTAATCTATTCAAATAATCAACTTTTGGCTTTAATTTCTCTATTGTTTATGTTTCATTGATTTCTATTCTTATCTTTATTATTTCAGTTCTTCTACTTACTTTGGGCTTACTTTTTTTCCTACTTTCCCCCTCTACTTTCTAAGGGGGTAACTTAGATAATTGATTTTATATCTTTCTTCTTTTCTAATATAGAATTTAAAGCTTTACTTTTCCCTTCAAGTACTATTTTAGCTGCATCCCACAAATTTTGATATATCATATTTCATTATCCTTTGTTTGAACTATTTTCTAATTTCCCTTGTGATTCCTTTTACCTATGGGTTTAGAATTGTGTTGAATAATTTCCAAATATAAATGTGTGTGTATATATATTATTATATTTAATTGCATTGTGGCCATGAACATTCTTTGGTTCCAATCCTTTTTAATGTATTGATACTTGTTTTATGGTCCATTGTACATTTTGGTGACCGTTTCCATACTCAATTAAAAAGAATATGTATTCTCCAGTTATTGGGCATCAAGTAGTTTAAGGGCATCGATAGTGTGGTTCAGATTTGCTGTGTCTACTGATTTTTTTTATCAACTGTTGAGGATGGGGTATTAAAATCTCCACCTCTGAGTGTGGGTTTATTTTTTCCATTTATTTCTTACTATTTTGGCTTCATGCACACATTTATGATTATTATGTCTTACTGATGAAATGTAATCAGTTTTTTAATATCTGTTTTTATATCTTTATATCTGTTAATACTTTGTCTTGATATCTATTTGATCTGATATTAATGTAGTCTTTTATTCTTGATGAATATGTAATATATTAGTTTCCATCTATTTATTTTCAACTTATATTTGTCTTTATATTTAAAGTACATTCTAGGAGCCAGCATATTGATGGGTCTTGTTTTTTTAGAAATCCATTTTGACAGTCATTTTTCACCTGAGTGTTTAGTTCATTAACATTTAATATAGTTAGTGATATGTTTGAATTTAGATCTTACATTTTACTGTGTTTTCTATTTGCTCCTCTTGTGTTTTGTTGCTGCTGTTACACTCAGACAGCAGTTCTTAAAGTTTGGTCCAAGGACTCCAAAGACCAAAATCAAAACTATTTTGAAAAATACTAGTACTTTTTTTTGTCTTTTTTACTCTTATTCTCTCTTTTGTGTATAGCAGAGTTTTCCAGAGGTAACATGATAATGTGATGATGCCATGACTGTGTGCATGTATATTCTTGTGTTTTTTAGAATTTCTGATGTAGTAAAACTAGGGTATAATATATGTATTTTCAGAGATTAACTCAGTTTGTTCTCTGTACTTTTACTAGGTTCTTGCTAGTTTTCTTTAGTTACACCTACTATACCCACTGAAGCCTCATTATCATTTAATAAATTGTTATTTTAAAACCCTAAAATTTTCCTAGCACCTTCATGGAAACACAAGAATGTGTACATCATAAATATGCTTTATAATTATTTACTAATTTTCTTTAAAAACTCAAAAGTAAATTTGTTATAAAACCCATTTTAGAATTTAATATTTTACTTAAAATGAAAAAATTATATATTTTTTCATATTTAAGAATGGATCATTGGCTTAGGAATAGGGAGTTATCATTTAATGGGTACCGAGTTTCAGTATGGAATGAGAAAAACATCCTGAAAATGGATAGTGGTGATGGTTGCACAACAATATGAATGCACTTAATGCCACTGAACTGTACACTTAAAAATGCAGTTAAAATGGTTAATTTTATGTACATTTTAGCACAACAAAAAAAAGTCTTTCTCAACATACAGCTTTCTTGTTTAGCTCCAAGATGCTGAGAAAGATGAAAGTGTCAGAGAGTTCTCTGACTCAGTGAAGGGAGTAATCTACCTCAAAGGAAGTGGGTGAAGCTATAAATAAGAAACAAAAATATAATGAAATCTATCTTTCAATAGGCTTTATAAATGTTAATAATTTACCTTACTGTGCCTTCAGAACATTGTGTAACAGAACATTTTTGAGCAGCATTATGGTCCAAGTTAAGCTGCAGCATCATTTTGAGACCAATCATACAGAGTTTAATGCAAAAAGATTTGAAATTTTAAATGTAGATATGTTGGCTGGGTGTGGTGGACTTGTAATGCTCGTAATCCCAGTACTTTGGAAGGCTGAAGTGGGAGGACTGCTTGAGGCTAGGTGTTAGAGACCAGCCTGGGTAACACAGCAGGACCCCAGCTCTAAAAAATTAAAAAAAACAATTAGCAGGGTGTGGTGGCACACACCTGTAGTCCCAGCTACTTGGGAGGCTGAGGTGGTAGGATCACTTGAGCCCAGGAGTTTGAAGTGGCTGTGAGCTATGATGACACCACTGCAGTCTAGACCAGGCAACAGAGCAAGACCCTGCCTCAAAAAATAAATGCAGGTATGGTGAATGCTTTAAACACCAAATACTGTTTTTATAACTTTCCAGACTAGAAAGGAAAAGGCCACTGAAGCATTATAAAGGTCTTTATTATTATTAATATATTTCATTGGCTGATAAAGTACCCAACAGCTGAAAGACAAGCCTTATATAATTGACATTGTTGAGTGACTGCCGGATAGAAAGTTTATAAAAGAAATCATGGCATTGCCATTTTCCCATAATACAGAAATTCACTGATTTAAAGATTTAACCAAAAACATGAAGACTGATTTACTATCTTGTCTACAAATTTATATCTCTGCCTTACAAGTGAATGAATCGACAGATGGAGCAGCACTTGTTTGTATTTTTATGGTGTCAGCACCAACTAATCATCCAAGAAGATACTCTTTCATGTCAATGCTTGACAAGAAACATAAGTGGTACTAAAATGCTCAACGTGCCAAATAACTTTTCTGATTCTTTATACTGGGCCAACCGCGTTGACATTTTCACTAATAGTACAAAAACAATTGTGTGTAAAACTGCTGGACTTCAGCACAAATCACGGCAGTGGCACTGAACTGTACTGAAGGTGGCTGTGTTCTTCACTACCATGCACTCCCAGTTAAAAAAGGGTTTCATTTAAGAATATCCTTGATAAGCAGTGAAAATATTCATTAAATATCAACTCTAGAGTACATGTCTTTTTTATATTCTGGGTGATGAGATGAGTTGTGCCCTTAAAGCAATTCTACTTCACACTGAAGTACAGTGGTTGTTTTGAGGAAAAGCACTTATGTGATTATTTGACTTGTGAGCGGATCTAGTCACTTTTTTCATAGAATACCACTTTTTACTTGACAGACAACTATGACAGACAAACAATAGTTATTCTGACGTAGCTACTGGACATATTTTTTAAAAAAATAAAGAAAATGAGCCTATAACTTCAAAGAAAATATCTGTCAGTATTTATTGCCAAAGAAGAAATTTTAACCTTCAAACGAAAATTAGAATTTTTTGAAACTTAGGTATGCCTGTATCCACTATAAGATCGACAGCTTCCCCAAACTAAAATACTTTTTCTGATTGGATGGTCAGATATTAATACACGTGATTTTGGATATTGTCTAATGAAATGTATAAACATTTTGAAGATCTGTGACTACTCTTTTCCAAATGATCGATGTATGATGTTACAAAATCATTCAAAGTGCAAGATAGACCAATGGAGAGTACAAAAAGTTCACTAATATGGGTTTAGATTCCACATGGTAACTAACCTTTAAGAAACCTCCACTTCTGAGTTTTGGTGTAGTATTAAAGAAGATATCCACAATTATCTGAAAAGTCTATTAAAATTCTCCTCCATTTTCCAACTACATATATGTGTGAGGATGGATTTTCTTCATATACTTGAACCTAAACAACATATCACAACAGATTGAATGCAGAAGCAGACATGAAAATCTTCTACAGTCTTCTATTAAGACAGACATTAAAGAGATCTGCAAAATGTAAAACAATGCCAATCTTCTATTTTTTTGGAAAATATAATTATTTTTTATAAATACATGTTATTTATATTAACATACAATGGGTTTATTATTTTAAACGAATACATGATTATTTTTATAATTTCTCAGTTTTTATTTCTAATATGGTATCTATCTATCAACAAAAGTTCTCTGAAGGGTATGGGGTCTTGAGACCAAAAAGTTTGAGAACCACTGCTTTAGGGTTTATAATATATATCCTTAACTTTTCACAGTCTGAATAATGGTTACTATCATACCATTTGATGTAAAATGTAAGAACTTAGCAACCACACAGATCCATTTACCCCATCCTTTATGCTATAGTTATATATAATATACAATTATATATCTACATATGTAAGCCTCACAGTATTATAATTTTTGCTTTGTACAGTCATATATATTTCAAGGAAATTAAGAAATTATATTTACCCACATATTTACTATTTTTAATGTTCTTTATTCCTTTCTGAAGAGCTCTTTAGTCTGTAGAAACTTGTTAGCATTTCTTATAGTATAGGTATGCTGGTAACTAATTCCCTTAGTTTTCTTTTATCTGAAGATGTTTTTGTTTCTCTGTTTTCTTGAAGAATATTTTCACTGGATATAGATTTCAGAATTCACAGCTTTTTTTCTTTTGGCAGTTCAAAAATATTGTTCCATGTCTTCTGGCCTCCATTATTTCTGATGAAAGTGAACATTTAAATCCATGTTCCCCTATGTAAATTTGTAATTCATTTTATCTGCTTTCAAGATTTTCTCATTATTTTTCATTTGAAGCACTTTGAATATGATGAACTTGGGTGAAATTTTCTTTATATTTGTCCTGATTGGGGTTGCTGAGCTTCTTGAAACTATAAATTTATGTCTTTCACCAAAATTGGAAAATTTTGGTCATTATTTCTTTAAATATTTTTTCCAACTTCATTTCCTCCCCCCCTCTTTGGGGATTGTAATTACACATGATTAGACCCCTAAGACTCTGTTTTTTGTTTTGTTTCATTTTTCATTACAGTCTTTCCCCTCCCACCTCTGTTTCACACTGGATAACATCTACTTACTTATCTTTATGTTCACTGACTCTTCTTTCATCACCAATCTGTTGTTAAGCACAAATAGTGGCTTATTTATTTTACATACTATATTTTTAAATTCTAGAATTTCCATTTGGTTCTTTTTATAAAAATAGTTTCTATTTCACTTCAGATTTCCTATTTATTTCTCCAATTATATTTTCCTTTGCATCCTTGAACATATTATAAAATTTTTGATAAATCCAAAATCTAGGTCATCTTGGTGGTGGGAGTTGTCTCCCTTGATTGCTTTTGGAGTTGTGCTTTGTGCTCCTGAATATCAGTTATGTTTTTCTTGTTTCTTCATATATTTAGTAACTTTGAATTGTGTGCTAGACACTGTAAGTGACATATTTTAGACAGTATTGATTTTTGTTTGTTTAAGAAACGATCAACTTGGGGGGACTCAAATTCCACACTCTTGTCTCCCAGGCTTAGATAGTACCTGAAATCTCAGTCCAATTCCTTTATCCTTATTTGTGCTGCTTGGAGCCTGTTTTGAACATGTGTAGTTCAGGTATTAGATAAAAATCTAAGAGAGTTTATAATCAAAATATGGGGCTTCCTCTATCTGATTGTTTTCTTCCTGAGATTTCCTACTAATTTTCCATCTGTGTAGTTACTACAATTGTATCTTCTGATTTTTTCAAGCTGTAAAACAGTGAATTTCTCTTCAAGTTTTGCTGTCCCATGGCTGGGACCTTCCCTCATGCTAGAAGCTGTAAAAAACAGGAAACTCACTCAGTGCCATTTTCTTCTTCTAAGTGGCTGCTCTCCAGTGCCTTCAGTGCTTTTTCATATTTTGTCCAGAATTTATCATTGCTATCTGTGGAAGGGGTGGGTACATTAGGAGCAACCTCAGCCATTACCAGAAGCAGAACCCTGCACATATTTTTTCAAATCATCTCACAAATGCTTTTTCCATTTTGAAATTAAAATGCCAAACTCACCATTAAAAATAAGAAAACAAAGTAATCTCAAGTAATAAATTAAAAAATATGTTTTGATAATTACAAGGCTTAAATACTTTCAGAAACAGTTACATGCTGTTAAGACACAATGAAATTAGAGCTCTGGTTCCTATGACCCTGACATTATGGCTAGTACAGTAAAAGGGTCTAGATGTATACAGAAAAAACTACTTGAGTTTATGAGCAGATAAAAGATATAAACTCAAGTATAGGCAGGGATTTTTCAAAGGGGACAAGTGTATGGTGAGTCACTCAGCAACAGAATAGGAAATAAGATTTGGTGTATATAACTGGAGTAGCTAAGGCAACAAACTAAAGAAGCTCCAGAGTTTAAGATGGATAAAGTAAATCCCAGTAACTCAAGAGAGAAATTACAAGAGAATATTAGGAAAGTGGCAATCATACCTGATGCAGCCTATATTTTTCTACCATCATACTCTCCAAATTCTAGTTAGGTTTTATTTCAAGATGGTGGAAGAGAGACACTCATAGTATTTTTCCCTGTTTCTTTAATTATGGCATAAATTACCATAAACTATTGCTTTGGTCTTATAGGATTAGTTGGCCTTTATAAAAAATTAGAAATATAGTTTGGCTGAATGTTACTGTGTCCCTGAAAGATGCTGATGCTGCCTCCCATCCCAACACATTAAATAGTAAGGATCAAGAATTGAGTGAACACAGAACAGAAAGGTTTACATAGTAATTAAAACTGTTAGTAATTGCAAATGGCTGCTGGGCTGAGAGAAAAGCTGATTTTGAGTACTAAACAATTATTTTTTTCATTCTCTTATACAGATATAAAATTGTACATGTCCCTGGCAAGATATATAAGCTTAAAAGCTTAACTTATTTCCACCTAGTCCCTGAGTGGTCTTTCATACAAAGAATCTCAACTTGCTACCTTGCTACCATAGGAACTAAGCATCTATTATTGGTTTGAACATTTTTGTATTGATGAGTTATTTTGTCCTTTAAAAGTGAAAAGTGATATGTCTTCTATATTCTTATAACTATTCTTATTTTTTTCTTAAATGGAAATTAATACTAAAATAAAAATAATTCTATTAGCATGCACCTTAATGTTAGCAGTAATAATTCTGATAAAAGTAAATAAATTCAATGTATCACAGAAATTATGCAAATGAAGACAAAGCAAGTAGCAATAAGAAAACTTAATAGAAGAAAAAGACAAAACTAACAACCAATCATATCAATAAATGTAAACTGAGCTACCCTATGAAAAGGGGGTGCTTCACTAACAATTCAGAAAAAAATATTCCAGATTAATGAGGCACATTTAAAATGTCAGCATTAGATAAAAAATTAAAAGATAGTCTGTTATGTCTATTGTGCCAATGCAAACAAAAAAACCCTGACATTGTAGTAAAGATACAGGTTTCAGAACAAAAGTACCACCAAATGAGGCCATGTATTAATTTCAATTTTGTTCCAAAAATGTCAAAGGAAAACTACTTACATGTTAGATGACATGTAATCTATCAGAGTGGAATGATATGTAAATAAGGTATAATCGAGTAAAAGTAAAATATTCAAAAGTGATATCCTTTTCTTCAGTGATTCTTATTCTTTTTTTTTTTTGGTCACTTACTTCTGAGAATTTGATTAAATACACAGGACCCCACTCCAGATAAATTTTGCAAACATTTTCAGGTGTTCAAGAACTGCTTGAGGCTAGGTTACCATGCACTAGAACACATTAGAACCATAATTACTAACATTTATAAGCACTTTTCTGCTGGTAAGCATTATACTTAGCACTTATACATTTTTATTTAATCCTTGTAACAACCTGATAAGCAATCCATTAGATCAACACTATCATTATCTCCATTTTACATATCAGGAAAGTGAAACTTAGAGATGCTATTACTTGTCTAAGGTCACATAGCCAATAAGCAGCGGAGTTTATGTCCTTCTCTCTCTGATCCCAGGTTTCTATCTTTTAATTACTATAATACATTGTTTCTCACTAAGGTCTTTTCATATTAATTTCAAAAACTGTTGCTCTCTACACCTCTGACAAAGGTTTGATAACAAGAATCTACCTAGAACTCAAAAGAATTAACAAGAAAAAAATCACACAACCCCATTTATAAACGGGCAATGGAAATGAACAGAAACTTTTCCAAAGAAGACAGAATAATGGCAAGCAAACATATATAAAAAATGTTCAACATCTCTAATCATTAGAGAAATGCAAATCAAAACCACAATGAGATACCACCTAACCCCAGTGAGATTGGCCTCTATCAAAAAATCCCAAAACAACAATCCTTAGCTGGCGAGGATGTGGAGAGACAGGAACACTCTTACACTGCTGGTGGGACTGCAAATTAGTGCAACCTCTGTGGAAAAGAATTTGGAGATTCTTCAAAGAGCTAAAAATAGAATTACCATTCGATCCAGCAATAGCATTATT
>CAUYRT010007977.1:0-53361 GCA_963574885.1 Lepilemur ruficaudatus
TTTTTAGTTGGCCAATTAATTTCTTTCTATTTTTAGTAGAGACGGGGTCTCACTCTTGCTCAGGCTGGTTTCGAACTCCTGACCTTGAGCGATCCACCCGCCTCAGCCTCCCAGAGTGCTAGGATTACAGGCGTGAGCCACCGCGCCCGGCCAACCTTCTACTCATGTTAATGTATGGATCAAATGTCATAATGCAAAATACCCACACATTAAGTAAAAGAATGCTGCCTGGTAAACATGATCTGGACATTTGTAGGAATATACTTAGTAATATTTGTACATCCATTATGTTTTCAGGTAACAGGAGGAAAACACAGCACAATTGTTTTTTCTCTTGTTAGGGCACTGTCATTTAAACATAAACCTGGAATACTCGAAATAGAATTCAGGTTTACAAGATGAAAGTGTGAAGAGAAGCGTCAGATGGCAGTGGAAGCATGTGTGTTTCTGAAAAGTAAAAATCTCAAGAAGGAAAAATAGAAATGGCACCCATCATCCATCTTGCTTACTGAAAGAGCTGCAGTTGACTTCGTTTAAAGTAGCGGGACAATGAATATCGGGACAGATAGTGTTGATTTTTGAAGCGGTGTGGGTGCTGACTGCTAGTAGTATCAAAAATATCTTCAGGATTGTTTTGATACCTGTATTTAGAATAAAAACAAATGTTGGAGGGGTTGATGAGTTTCTGTTAAAAGCTGTTCTTGTATGTTACATGTAATAGACACGGCAAATATTTGTTTATAGCATTTGTTTCACAAACCGGCATTTAAGTTTAAGTGAAGTCAAGAAAAAGGAAATAGGTATATGGATATGTGATTTTGAGATTAAAGTCAGTCTTAAAATGTAAATAAAATGTGGAGGTGTCCTCAAAAAAAAAAAAAGCAGGATAGGGCACTGATGAATGGCAGTGTGTGTTAGTAATTATATACAGGAGTTAAGTGCACAAACTCCGGTGGCACTACCTGGGTCCAAGTCCCAGCTCTGCTTCCCACTGTCTCTGTGACCTTAGGTAAGTTAATCACCTCTTTCCATCTCAGAATCCTCATCTGTAAAATGGGGATAATACTTCTTATCTCCCAGGGTGTGTGTGAGGGTTAACTGTGCTAACTATGACTATATGGAACATGTTAAGTATTATATGTTTGCTATAATTATTAAGAGTAAAATAAACAATAAAAATTATTAGGAGTAGAACAAACAATAAAAATATTTGTTAAGTGGAATTGAATTCTACCATGGTTTGGGATTCTCTTCTTAAATCCATTGATTCAACACACTTGTATTTTGCATTGCTACTGTGCCACGTGGCATGCAAGGCCCTGGGGCTACAGAAATAAGAGAGACTCCCAGATCTCCTACAGACCAACAGTAGATAATTTAAGTCTTCATCCCATACAAAAAAAGAAATGGAAAATGTAGACTTACCCTTATAAAAGAAGAAAGTAAAAGCCACATGGATCTTTAGTTTTGAGTACAATGTTACTTTTCTTTTCTTATCTGTTTTTCTTGAAACTAAAAATCATACAAAGAATTCTGTGCTGTGACGGGGTCGCTTTGGTATATTGCTGAATTCTAGAGAATGAGTTGGTCTTTGTGTCCCCAGGGTGAAGGACTGTGAGTCGTCCCAGGACACTTTGTCTCTCTGGGCTGGGAATTTCCCGCCAGAGCCCAGAGCGCTCCCTGAAATGAGCGAGACCGAGTGCATCATCCACGGCGACAGTCCTGTGTCCAGCGCCGGACAGCCCACCTGCTGCAGACAAGGTCCTGACACTGGGTAGGGGGGTAGACAAGGAGACCTCTCTGATCCCTGTCAGCCAGAAGATTCCCAAATCCTGTGATTGTAGGCCTAGCCTGTTCACCAGGGACTTATCTGGTTTATTGCCTTTTAAAAAATTTTTAGATATTTATAAAATGCACCCATCAAAAGGATAGAAGCATATCTCCATCAATTAAAAATTAAACAAGGCAAAACAATAAAAAAAGAACCCATTCATTACTATGAACAAGCCCATCAACAGGAGACCACAGAAAGAGAAATAACTTACATCATTTGTGCAAGTAAAATATACTTATCAGCCACTTAATAAATGCTTCTTGACATTTAAGAGCCTGATTCTATGTGGTCCAGTACCGAGAGTGATTTGCACACACATACTCTGTGCATTCTCAGAGGTTACAGTCTAAGAAAGACAACCAAGCAGTCTGCCCAGGGCTCTCCAGCATGCTGTTACTAATTAATAGGAAACCTAGTTTTAAAAAATAATCACTATGGGTGTCTTTATGGCCTTTTCTTATATCACAAGCTGAATTGGGAAGATAGATTAATAAGAAGATGATCACATCATATGAGGTTTATCACTTTTAACAGTAAAAATTATTTTCATAAAAATTGAAAATCACATTTTGCAACCTCTGATAAGGTCATTGATTCGGGCAACAATCATCAGTGGCTGCTAAAAACTCTCAGCAGGTGAGAAGCTGCTGGGGAGTTGGACTATTGCAAGATGCCAATATGTCACCCCTCAGGTCACCTCCCAGTGATAAGGGGAAATGCAACATGATGATGGAGGGGTCAGGCTGTCACCACCTGAGCCCACCATCAGCTTGTCGTCACCGTAAGAGGGACAAGCAGACATTCTGTGCTTGGGAGGAGGAGCGGGACGGAGTGCCCAGCACCTCCTGGGAGGTATTCTCACCCAAAATGATACACCTGAATCCACGCAAGCCTTTGGGGATAACTTCCAGGTTACAGGAAGTATAGGGCTCAGGAGCAAGTTCAATGACAACGTGAGGATGCAATCAGAAAAACACAGAATGCAGGACATTCCATGAGATAACTGACCTGATTTCTTCAATAAGTAATTGATGTGATTAGAACAGCGGGGGATGGGGAACGGCACATGATCAAAAGAGCCAAATGCCATGGATAGACCTTACTTGGAGCTAGACACAAACAAAACAACTTTAAAAGACAGTATGGGGACAGTTGGGGAACTTTGAATCTGACTTGGTATTAGGTGACAATAGCAAGTGACTGAGGGCTGGTTGGAAGGTAGTGAGTTACCACAATGGATGGTTCACAGTCAGGTACAGCTTGAACTCCTTGCTCTGCTCTGTCCCCTCTTCCCACAACTGCACTTAGCTAGTCTTAGCAAAAAAAGGTGATTGTGATGATGGTCACATGATCATAAAAGAAAAATGTCCGATTATTTTCAGGGATTCATGTTGAAACATTTAGAGGTGATATGTCATCATGCCTGGGATTTTCTTTAAGATATTTCACTAATGAAAAAATTAAGATACTATAGGAAAATTTTAATAATTACTAAGTCTAGGTGATGGGTCAATGGGGGTTCATTCCATACAACCGACCCCTCCCATGGAGCCACACCCTGCACCCCACAGAGCTATCAAAGCACCTAGAACACTTTAGTGCCTGTATTTACCGAGAAATGGATGAAAGTGCTTTGACCTAAATGAACCGATTGCAGAGGCGTGGCGATGGGTGTGGGTCAGGGGCACAGCCCTGAGGAGGAAAGGGGAGGAGGTACCTGTAGCTGGGTGTATGGACCACTTCAATTGATTTAGACAGCATCTGACCTCAATTAAAACCGTCCTTCCTTTAAAGCACACTCCTTTCTCGTCCTTTCTCAGCACTTTCAGTATTTTAAGAGAAGCCAAAAGTGTGCAGCACTAATTTGTTTCTACTGAACCCATGCCAAGGCCATCCGCCCAGACCAGATCACAGGACAAGGATGGCCTTTCGAAGCCTCAAATTGCTAAACCACAGGAAGTGGAACTTGGTCACTGGCAAACAAGTTTGGACCATTCAAGACGTAATTATCATGCATAAATTTTATTTTTCTTGGAGGTTGGATGTGAGAAAGAAGAAAAACTTTTTTTTAAAGCCTATCTGGAAAAACATCTTTTTAAAAATGCTACCATTTATTGAGTGCTTACTTCTCTGCAAAGAACAATGCTTGAAAGCATTTTACCTGCATGATTTTGTTATACTCACCAGAGCCACATGAGTGGGTCCTATCATGCCCATTTTACAGATGAAGAAACCAAGGTATCTGACTCCAAAACATGTATTTTCAATGTCTCTCCTAAATACATACCTGAGCCACTCACCTAATATCCACCAGGATAAGTCATAAAAAGCCCCTCGAGGCTCAGGTGCTATTCCAGAGGGCACCTCCAGCCCAACCTCTTTTTTGACAAGGGCAAAGTGCAGCTGGTATTAGCAGTATTAAATGAAACTTACAGGATGCATTGACTTGAAGTAAACTCCTGCACTAGGCCCCAACAGAACAAACCCAAATAGCGTCACCCGTGCTAAAGTTCCATGTCACCAAACTGAAACTAAGTTGTTTATCTGACCTTCCAAGAAAACCAGAGAGAGATAATAGCCAAATCCCCAAATACGCCGGTTTCGGCCAGCGGCCAGCGGCCAGTGTAAGGCAGTCCCTCTGCTTTAATCCTGACAAGGACAGTGACCTGACATTGCCTGAAGCCAACCCATGGATCTTTGTTCCTGGTCTGCTTTCTTCAGCCTTTTTCTGCTGTGAAGCCCACCAGCTCATCAAAGTGCCTTTTCTAAGTTTTTAGAAAAGATGCTTCCCAGATTTATGAATCACAGATAAAAGCCACTTAGATCGTTGAACTAAATTAGTTGTGATTTTGTCTCTGGCAGCAGTCTCGGTCTCGTAATAACCCAGCCCTGGGGCAGAGCAGCAGAGCCCTCACGCCCCACCCCACACACACCCCTCTCCTGCAAGACCAAGGCCTGAGCTCCTGGCTCTGCCCCCAAGGGCCTGGGGCTTCCCTACCACACAGGCCCCCTCCAGGGAGGAAAGGACACGGGGACCAGGCTGAGAAGCGTCTTCACCTGGCCTGGTCAGAGTCCAGGGAGCTCTGGGCTCTCAGCAGAGCAGGCCCATCGGAACTGCATCGGGTGAAGGCCTCACAGAAATGTCTGCCTCATCATTCTCATATTTAGCCTTTAACTTTGTAGTTGTTTTGTTTTGTTTTGTTTTTTTGAGACAGAGTCTCACTCTGTTGCCTGGGCTAGAGTGCCGTGGCATCAGCTTAGCTCACAGCAACTTCAAACTCCTGGGCTCAAGCGATCCTCCTGCTTCAGCCTCCTGAGTAGCTGGGACTACAGGCATGTACCACCATGCCCGGCTAATTTTTTCTATATATATTTCTAGTTGTTCAGCTAATTTCTATTTATTAGTAGAGACAGGGTCTCGCTCTTGCTCAGGATGGTCTCCAACTCCTGACCTTGAGCGATCCTCCTGCCTCGGCCTCCCAGAGTGCTAGGATTACAGGTGTGAGCCACCGCGCCCGGCCTGTAGTTGTATTGTTTTTAACATAATTCACCATCTTTCCTGAAAGCTCCAAATTCTCCTTGGATCTCCAGAAACAGAAGCAGGACCATCCAGAGAACCCAGGGAGGGGCTTGCTGGGCGGGGGCTGGGCTTGGGGTCCAAGTCCGAGGGGAGGAGTCCACGTCGCTACCAGCAAGACCGCAGAAAGCCAGGAGGGTCCAGGTTAGGCGAGAGCCTCCAGGACACTCCCTCCCCGCCCCCCCCTCCCCAGTCACTGTCACCCGCGGGTTTTTCCCTCCAGGGCGCACTACTGTCAACTGTCGCCCCCTGGTGGCCCCACCGGGGAGAGCGCGGTACAACTGGGGCTGCGCAAATCGGGCGAGGGGAGCAAAGCGAGTCCTGGGCAACGCTGAGGACATGGTCTTGTGGCCCCTGAGATCCCATGGGAGCCCGGGAGGACAGGACAAAAGGAGAGGAAGGCGGAGGAGGAAAGAGAGAGGACAAAGAAAAAATGAGAAAGGAGAGAGAAGGCGGGGAGGGTCAGGGGAGGATTCCCTGGAGCGTACCTGGAGCAGTTAGGAACCAGCCCGGAGTTGCCTGCCAGCGGGATGCTGAGTGTGTCTTGGGGAGTTGGGCGCCTTTCCCATCGCATGCGACTCAAAGGTCTGAGCCCGAGGGAAGGGCCTGCCCCTGCCCTCCAAGCTGCTCTCTAGAGTCAGTGTCCTGACCCCAGTTTCGGTGAGTTTCTTCCCTTGAGGCAGCAGAGTGAGGCCCCTGGCTTGACCCGCTCAGGCGGCTGCAGGCACTTGCATGGCTACTCACTTGCCTGCAGCCAGCCCGTGCCCGGCTGAGAGGGTTCCCGGCCACAGAGGCAAAGGCCCGTCGAGGACAGTGCCCCTCCTGCACCTGCCCCAGCTGCGAGCTGCAGGATGCGGTCAGGAGAGGAAGCAGGGCTCTGCCCCGTTATTCTGGGGTTTCCAGAGAGCTCCTCGCCAAGGGCACCGACAGGACACTGTCTGGGTCGCTAAGCATCACCTGCCTCTCCTCACCAGCCCCTGGGGCGTGGGGGAGGGGAAGCTCCACCAGGCTGGAGGGGCTAAGGATTGAGAAGCAGCAGGACCAGGGTAGCTCCCTCCAGCAGCGAGAGGTCTGGGGTGAGCCCTCTCCCCTGTGTGTGTGGAGGGGTGCACACAGGCAGCTGCCCAGCACCCTGCAGCATCAGAAACTCAGCTGACATCCTACCCTGCACCCCTTCCCCTCACCAGCAAGAACTCTACATTTTCCCCACAACCTTCCACTTCCCAGAAAAACCCTTCTGATGGACAACACTTGTGGGAAGAAGAGAAAACTGACAGGGACTTAGTGGGGGTTTAGCAGCCTCTACCAAATTGCACCTCCTTTTCCTGCCTCCATCCTCTGAGCCGGTCAGTTCCCAATGACTGGTGTCTGGTCTGGTGTCTGCTTCCAGGACACCTGTTTCTCAAGTTCTGACTGCAGGTGCCTGAGGCTCCCCCGACCAGCCTCAGGCATTGTGAGCGACTCTGCTGCCTGCCGTGGAGCCGCAGCACAAACCACAGCCTCAGGGGTGTTGGACTCCTTTGAATTTTTAATAAAATAAACATGTACAAATCTGATTTTACATAAAAACATGGATTTACAGCTTTGGTTGGCAAAGCAAAAGCAATTTCTCTTGACAACATTTGCAGTGACTGCCCCTGAAGACAGAGCCTGCGTTTTCTAACCTGCGGTAGTTCCTACTGTGTCCTGCCCTTTCCTGCTCCCAGCCTCCTCCCGCCCACACACACCAGAGTGTGTGAGCTGCAAACTAAGCAGGATGAGGTCTGAATGCCAGAACTCTTAAGCTGACACATTTCTTTTCTTTTCTTTTTTCTTTTTTTTGAAACAGAGTCTCACTCTGTTGCCTGGGCTAGAGTGCCATGGGGTCAGCCTAGCTCACAGCAACCTCAAACTCCTGGGCTCAAGCAATCCTTCTGCCTCAGCCTCCTGAGTAGCTAGGACTACAAGTATGCGCCACCATGCCCAGCTAATTTTTTCTATATATTTTTAGTTGGCCAATTAATTTCTTTCTATTTTTAGTAGAGACAGGGTCTCGCTCTTGCTCAGGCTGGTTTCGAACTCCTGACCTGGGAGCCATCCTCCCGCCTTGGGCTCCCAGAGTGCTGGGATTACAGGCGTGAGCCACCACGCCTGGCCAGCTGACACATTTCATTTCTTTACTCTCTCTGTCTGGTCCCCCTGTGTCTGAAGTTTTTCAAGCACAAGTGCAGGGCTATGAAATCAGAAAGATCTGTCTTCAAAGCTGGCACCATTCACGTGCTAGTTGTGTGGCTTAAACCCAGTTATTCAGCTTCTCTGGGCCTCAGTTTTCTTACCTGTAAATGAAGACAATAATATTGCTACAGGTTTCAACCTATGAACTCAGATTTGCAAGATACACTAATCATTTTCTTTCTTTTAAATCGATTTGATTTTGTCCCGGGTGCTAACCTGTCAGGATGACAAACAATCCGCTTCCTTACGCTGGATCCTGAAGGCTTAGGGGAGCCCAGACAGTGGGGTAAGGGCTGACATCCTAGTCACTCCAGCCCACAGGGGTCTCTTGTAGCTTGGGGGCTCCTGCTTCCTAGACACTTGGGGTGCAGAAATCTGTCAAGTTGAGAAATCTGGGGCCCAAGGTCCCAATTCTCACCCCAGCTAAGTTCTTGTCACTCTGCAAGCACGGCCACAATGTTCACGGTCACAGTGCTCAGAGCCTTGCTGCTCAGGGCACACACCATTTTCTTTCCCACTCCCAGTCAATCTTACTGTCTCCTGGCCCTCAAAGACCGAGATGCCTGCCTGTCCCATCAGCACACCTGGGACAGCCTACCTACGTCAGTAAGCTCAGGTCAGGTGCCTTCAGGAGGCTTCTGCTTCCCATCTCGAGAAAAGGTAAGGGTGAATGGGGGAGGGGGAGGACTGCAGATCAATATCTGAACAAATTACTCTGTCTGATAAGTAATAATCATGCTTTACCCTCTGTCCACCCCTTAAATACTTCCAGAATCCCTCCCTCCTTGATATTTTTCTCATTCTGTACTTTCTTCCCAGGTGATCTCTCCCAGTCCCAGAGCTGCAACTCTGTGGTGGCTCCTAAGCCCTTTTCTCCAACCTTCCTTGGGCTTCAGAGCCCCCAGCTGGACTGTTCTCTGGGCATCACCACAAATGTTCTAAAGTGGAAACACCTTAGACTAAACTCTCAAGCCAGAAACCTGGGAATCCCCAACCCCTCCCTCTTCCTCACTGCCCACATCTGCAGTCCCTCAGTTACACAATCCGGCCAGGTCTACCTCCTCACTAGCTCCTGCCACCCTGCCACTCCCATCCCCCTGCCACAGCTCCGTCACCCTTGCCTGGACTACAGCTTCCCACGGTCTCCCACTCCAGCCCTTGTATACCAAAGTCAGCTTCTAAAGGGGAGCTGCCCAGCTCATCTCCTGGAGCAGCATTTTTTGATAGCATGATGGTTAATTTTGTGTGTCAACTTGGCTAAGCCACGGTGCCCAGATAGGTGGTCAAACATTATTCTAGATATTTCTGTGAAGGTGTTTTATAGATGACCTAATATTTAAATCAATAGACTTTGAGTAAAGTAGATTCCGTCCAATCTGTTGAAGGCCTTGATGGCATAAAGACTGATCTCCCCCGAGCAAGAATGGATTCTGCCACCAGATTGCCTTTGGACTCGAGCTGCAGCTCTTTCCTGGGTCTCCAGCCTGATGGCGTTCCCTGCAGATCCCAGACTTGCCAGCTTCCACATCACATGAGCCAATTTCTTAAAATAAATCAGTTTCTCTGTCTCTGTCTCTCACACTATTGCTCTCTCCGTACATCCTATTAGTTCAGTTTCTCTGGAGAACTCTGATTAGTACAAGTAGCTTCTCTTGCATTTCAAGATAAAAATCTTAAATCCTTAGCTAGCTCACAAGATTCTTCAGTCAACTTAGCTCATATAGTACATTTGTGCAAATTAGGAAAAGCCACTCCCGCGAAGCAGACACGGCTCAGGCCAAGGCACAGGCTAAGTGGGTGAGCCTTCCCTGTTAGCGGGGTGAGCCTTCCCTCTTAGTACAGTGCACAGCTGCCCTGCTTCCTTTTTAACTTTTATTTTATTTTTCTGACATCATTTTGTAAATTTATTTATTTCAAAAGGAGGTAGAAAAGTTTTTGTTACATGGATACACTGTGATGCTGAAGTCGGGGTGTCCAGTGTGCCCACCACCAGGACAGTGTTCCTTGTACCCAATAGGTAAGTTTTTATCCCTCTCCCCTTTCCCACTCTCCCCCCTTCTTAGTTTCCAATGTCCTTTACCATCTTTTTGTGCCGATGTGCACCCATAATTTAGCTCCCACTAATTAGTGAAAACAATATTTGTTCTTCTATTCTGGAGATATTTCACTTAGGATAATGGTCTCCAGTTCAGCCAAGTTGCTGAGAATGACCTTATTTCATCACTTTTTATGGCTGAATAGTACCCATGGCATATATATATATATATATATATATATATATATATATATATACACATTTTCTTTTATCCACTCATGTACTGTTGGGCACTTAGGTTGATTCCATGTCTCTGTGTTTGTGAATTGTGCTGATTGTGCTGTGATAAACATCCAAGTGCAGGTGTCTTTTTGGTAAAATGATTTTTCCCCCCTTTGGATAGATAGATACCCAGTAGTGGGATTGTTGGGTGGAATGGCAGGTCTGCTTTTAGCTCTTTGAGGAATCTCCAGACTGTTTTGCAGAGAGGTTGTACTAATTCGCAGTCCCACCAACAGTGTATAAGCATACCGTTCTCTCTGCATCCATGCCAGCATCTGTTGTTTTTTGATTTTTTTGATAATGACCACTCTGACAGGGGTAAGGTGATATCTCATTGTGGTTTTAATTTGCATTTCCCGGATGGTTGTGACATTGAACATTTTTTCATATGTCTGTTGGCCATTTGTCTATCTTCTTTTGAAAAAAATTCTGTTCATGTCCGCCCTGCTTCTTGATGGGTCCCTGCCTGCCACTTTAGCCTCGCCTCTCTTCCATCTCCTGTCCCCTTACCTCCTCATCCTCTAACCGAAACTCCCTGGGCTTTCCTAGAACCTGCTGTACTACTTTGCCATCACGCTTTTGTACACCTGTCACTGCTGTTTTAAGCTCCTCCTAGTATCTCCCAAATTTCTCCGGCATTGCCTCCTCTGGCCAAGCTTGGAGGACCCGACCCCCAGCCTGGGTCAGCCTCCCCTCTCCTGGCCCTGATTCCTCCCTTACTTCACTGGTACTGTCTCCGCTTGATCACTAGATTGGAGAACCTTCCAGTGAAGGGGCTTGAGCTTTGATCCATTGTGCTGGGCACTAGTAGGTGCTCAGTAAGTGCTTATTGAACAAATGCAAGCCGGGAAGCGTGAGTCAGTGAATGAATGGAAGGGCGGGGTACGCCGGCTCGCAGTGACAGTAGGAGGCGCTCGCGGGGAGCGTGCGCCTTTCCGTAACCAGCCGGAGTTCCTACAGCGGGTCCCCAGCCGCGGGAGTGGGCCGGGCCGGGGGAGGGGAGGTAATCCCGGTCGCCCGGCGCGCCGGGGCTCGGCAGCGGCGCGCAGCTGGGGGAAGGGCCGGCGGGGAGGTGGTGGGAGCCAGCGCTTGGGGAGGGGGCGCCCCCCCGCCGTCTGGTTTTATGCTTCCTCTCCGGGGTCCCCAGGAATGAAAACTGCCCCCGGCCAGGCCAGAGCGCGCGAATGAAAGGCGGCACTCGGACGCAGAGGGGAGCCTCGTCCCGCCCGGGCTGCGGAAACTGGCCGCGCCAGGGGTGTCTCGCCGTGCGGGCGTCTGAAAGCAGGAACAGGGGGACAGCTTCGCCCCTCCAGCGGCTGCCCGCACAGGACACGCACCCCTGCTGGCACCGTACCCCCTCAGCATGCGGCCCCGCTCCGACTCTCGGATCGGAAACTCGAGTCCCTCCTGGCATCTTCCCCTCTTTCCTCTGGGCCTTGGTATGCCCCAGGGGACAGATGTCTTGGGATCTTTAACATTTGGGATGCTGCAAATGCCGAAGTTAAATGAAATACCTCGGGGGAGGGAGGGCCAGGGGGAGGCTCTGGGAGGGGGAAGATGGCCTGGACAAACAGGTCCTGACGCTGCGAGGCGGGAACCGGGGGCGCGGGGGCAGGCGGGCGGCGTCGGAGCTCCATGGGACAGGTAAGGGGGAAACTTAGGGGGACCCAGCGCGGGTGAACTGAGGGGCTCAAGCTTCTGAACCTACGGTCCTCAGCCTTAGCGGAGGAGGCCTTCCAGGGACTGGGGTGATTTTACCAAGGGGGTGGGAGTTCCGAGTTCCTACCAACAGGGCGTATTTCCAACCCCGCAACCTTTCTCCTTCGACCTTCCCCATGCCTGTGGGTCCCCCTGGCCAGGTTCCGGGAAGCTAGAAAGCGCAAAACAAAAGGAGCAAAGTCTCGGGCCGGCCTGGATGTGGAGGGCGAGGTGGGGGAGGGGAGCAGGGTGGACAGGACAAAGGGGCTTTTTAGAGAAAGTCTAGAGGTCTGATTTCAGGGCGCATTCCAGGCTGGCGTGGAGTCCCCTGCTCTAGCCACTCCACCATCGCCTGGTGGAGGCGAACACCTTTCCCAGTGGGCAGGGAGGAGAGTCGAGGAAGAAAGTTCAGGAATGATCTCCTACTCTTCTTGCCTGCAGGGTCCCGGGCTATTTCCCTTCTTCCTTTTTCCACTGTTGACTCTAGCGGGTAACCATTAATTCATTAAGTACAATTTAGGGGTACCCCAGACTGTGCTTTGCTGGGTGCTGTTGGGGATGTGGAGACGGCAGGACGAGGCCATTGCTTTACAGAACTTCCAATCTGATGTATCGGAAGAAACTTAAAAGAAGGAACTTAAAAACAGTTGGAGAGTGGATGTCGGCTCTATGAAAGAGTTTTCTGATTCAGGACCCTTCTATAGGAAATGAAAACCCTGAAGTGGTACAGTTTTTTTCTTCCTGGGGAAGGACTCTTGTCCACAAAGATCAGATTCCAAATACTATGATGCTGTGCTAGAAAACACCATTTCCTCACCAACAGGGGATCTTGATAATGATATTCTGGGTTTTGAGCTGGGGCATCGGTCGTCTCATTCCATAGACTGGCGAGAGTTGGGTGCTATGTTCCAAATTCCCAGGGGGCCTCGGGAGAGCTCACCTCCCCCTTGGTATTTTGAGTTGAATGACATGGCAGCTAGATCCAATGGAGCCTCCCTTGGGGTCCTTTGCAGGAGGGTTGGTTTGCCACCCACCTTCCACACCTCAGATTCTGTGGGGTTGGGAAGTGCTGGGTGTGAATTTGGGGGAGCAAGGTGTCTGAGAATTCTACAGGACCAATGCAAACAGGAAGGTGGATCATCTGCACTTCTCTCCCCTGAACTCAGAGGTGGTGGATTACCTGAGGGCTTGAATTCTTAACTGGGTCCGTGGGCACCAAAGCATCCATGGATAGAATTTGGAGGGTTTGAAAACTTAGATGGAGAAGAAAAAGTACATCTTTATTTTTCACCGACCTTTAACAGGAATTTAGCATCATCTTTAGTTGTGAAGGCAACAATAGCATTGGCAGTACCTGTGACTTTGCCATGAGTGGGATTCACAGTTGCATATCACTTTGCAGTGGTGCTATCTTGAAATATTGTTTACATGTATGAAACTACTCACTGCTAGATCCTGTTTAATGTTAATAAAGCATATATATTGCTATGTTTCTCTGTTTTTAGCACTGTATTTCAATATAATTGGTTCTCTTAGTGAGTCTCTCGATTTTAATTTATGCATTAAGAAAGATGAGCTTTAAAAAAAAAGAAAGAAAAAAAGATGAGCTTTGAGCTGATTCTAGAAACTTCCACACCCCTCCACCTGGAACTGGGGGAAGGGCAAGGTGAAGGAAGGGCCTCTTATGCCCGAAGTCAATCTCTCTCTGTTTGACTTTGGAAGCAAGTGCGGCACCTCTGTGGGGAGGGACTACTGAATGGTGGAGGACTTGGGGGAGGGAAAGGCTGCAGGCTCCTTGGGAGATCCAGAGAGCACAATATGGGGGTGGGGGACTGTCCCTTGTTAGGGCCCCTCAGCCTCAGCCTGTGGAGGAAAGGAGGTGGTCAGCAGGGAGCACGCTGGGCATTGTTTGGAAAGGGTGTGTGCAGGAATGCGAAGGTGTGCTGCGGATGTATAGATAGGAGTGGGAGCTGCTGGCAAGGGCGACCTTGAGAGCTCTGCTCCATGGGACACACCAGGTCGTCCCTGCACTGCGGGCAGGGGGTAGGAAACAATTCAGATCAGAGAATAGGGGAAAGGGAGGTGGCTGGATGGAGACTTGAGGAGTGCTGCCCGCCTGCAGCGTACAGCACAGCTCTGTGTGTGTCAGCAACAGGCAGCCTTATCTCTGCTTCCCCCTGTGAAATACATTGGATTCTGTACAGTTTCCCAATTGCCTAAGGGTTGATGGTATGAGAGACCTGGAGGCTTATTTTTTTGTAGGAAGTAAGTTCCATTTTAGTTTCTAGTGCCTTATATTTCAGCTTCTAGTGCCTTACATTTCAGCAGTGGGCTGAGAGCCAGAGGTCACAGTGGCCTCTCTGTGGAGTAGGGGACAGGACTGGGATTTGGGTCAGTGCCCCAATGAATGGAGTTGCTGGGGGATGGATGCAGATGGATGCAAACAATAAACAGAGAAGTGATGGCCTTGATACCCCGGGATAAAAGAGAACAGCCTGGTCCTCCCTGTCCAGGACCCTAGAGCCTCTACATGCGGAATTCCAGCTGTTTTGCCTGAGATTTCTAAACCCTGATTCAGGATTGACAAAATTCAGGCCTTGGTCTCCATTTCAGTGTATGAGGAAGAGGAGTGACCCAACCATGTCAGTTTGTAAATTTCCTGCTGGTATTTTCCATGGACAGTGAACATTTAACCCTGCTTTGGGGGTCTTAACATACCTCGATTTCTAGAATGGGAAACTGAGGTACAAGGAAGGCAGGGAGAGCAGGGTCAGGATAGGAGGGCACTCAGGCAGGCACCCCAGCTCAACATGATGCACTAGGATCTCTTGAGGCCATGAAGACGGGACCCCTGTTCCCTCTTAGGGGATTCCTCCACGGGGAGCCCCTCTTTCTCTGCTCCCCTCCTGCCCCCCGGAAGTACAGAGGCCCAGGAGCTGCCTGCCGGCAACAGTCGCGGGACTTGTTCAGGGAAGGACTTGCTCACCTGCCCCTCCCCTCTGACTCAAGTCATAACAAGTAACCTGGTTCCCCTGGCCCTGCAGCCTGGGAGGGACGGCAGGCGGGCAGGCGGGACGAGAGGGGCGGCCGAGGGCCAGCAGCCCAGTCCGTCAAAGAGAGCACAAGGTGGGCAGCTGCGGCCTCGGAGAGCCTGGGCAACATGCAAGACCCCTGTGCCCCCTGATTGAGCAGGGGCTGCTGCCCGAATTCTTGGACTAACGCCCAGAAGCAGGTGAGGGTGGGGCAGGGTGGAGCGGGTCTTTGGGGCTGAGGGCAGGCTGGCTCGGGAGTGGAGGGAGCCCAGCTGTGGCCGTCACCCCTTTCTGTCTCCCACCAGCTCATGTCTGGGGCATAGAGATGATAGAGGGGTGCTGGTGGGCTTGGATGGGGCCCATCCCTGTGGTTCCCCAGGCCCGAGTTTCCTCCAAAGTGAGGGCAAGTGGAGATTAGCTGGAACAGACAGGCTCGGGACCTGGCTTTAGAAGCACGTTTGTGATGGGGGTCCCCAGTGGCTCAGCCTGAGGGAAAGTGTACTGGAGTCTCTCTTCCTCCCTCCTTTCCTCCTCTGCTTTTTTTGGGGGGACATTGTTCAGCCAGGTGGGCTGCTTCTTAGGACCCAGTACTGGGGCTGGCCAAAGGCGGGGGGAACAAGAGGGGTCCGTGTGTTGGGGAGGGGGAGGGTATGTTACCTGAACTGCCTTTATCTAAAAGCTATGCCTCCTGGGTGGGGTGGGTCTGAGCCCTGCCTGTGGACCCTGGGGCAGGTCCCCACAGCTGTGGGGGCAGCCTCGATAGATGAGTTGGGTTTCCTTCTCAGCCTAGCATTGTCCAAGAGGTCCAGATTCAGATCGGGGAGCTGGAAGGGCCTTAGATACTGTCTAATCTTCATGGTGCATATGAGGAAAGAAGGCCCACCGAGACCAGCTGACGTCCCCAAGGTGGCGCAGGCAGTAGCTGAATTGAGACTAGAATCCAGGACTCTGCACTTCAGTCCTGTGCTCTTTACCCCACTTGGAGCAGCGAGTCGGCCCAGAGTGCACCCAGCACCAGACTGGGACCACTGTGAGTGTCAGTGCCTCCCCCTTGACCCTGGCACTGAGGGACTGGGCGGACCTGGAGGAGGGCAAGCTGGAGGAGCGAGGGGGCATGCCAAGACACCCCCTCTGTCCCTGCAAGTCCCCACTCCTCTCTGCAACAGTCTAGGAGTCGCTGAGAATCAGGGCTGAGTTGTCCCAGCTTTCCAAGGCAACTCCTCAGTGGTTAATAATTAATTAGCAAGTGTGACTAATTAATAGCTTCCCCTCCCACATTCCCTCCTCCCTTGTCCAGAGCGGAAGGGCTCAGCTGGCTAGCTGAGGCTCTTCCTTGCTTCTCGCTCTGGCTGGGCCCTGCCCTGGCCTCTGGCGATGTCAGAGGATGCCCTGGGCAGGTAGACGGCCAGGACTGGGAGGGGCAGGTGGGCTGACGGAGCCTCTGTCCTGTCCTTATCTCTAGGAGGGATAGGGCTTGGGACAGATGGACAGTGCAGAGCTAATAGTCACTCTAAGTACCCTGGGGGGGCGGTGTCCCAGAATACATTTTCAATCTTTCTCCTTGACATGTTTGCAAAGAACCCACGTAAATGTTATTCTTTAGACTTTCTTGGAGAATTGAAATTCCAAAGTGCAAGGTACAGATTTTCAGAGCTGTGTTGCTGCCCATGTACTTTGATAGGCTGTGTTGCTTACGTAGGTCTGTAAAAGTTCTTGATTGTTCCTGCCCTTTCGGTCTCAGTTGGCAGAGAGGTACTACTGCGGACCTGGCTGATGGCAGTCCCCAGTCCTCCTCTGCCTGGCTTTGTTGATCAGCTTGCCCAAAGTCTCCTTCTCTGTCTTGCTGGCTGCCTGCGCAGGGGTGGGGCCCACCCACCCCCACTCTACTCTGAGGAGGCAGGATAGGCCCCAGACAGAAACTCGGAAGGACTTTTGGACTCTTGCTCAATGGGCTGACTCAGTGAGGAGGTGGCTGGGCTGTCCTTCCAGACTGCCCCTCCCCAGGCCTGCTCCTGCCAGCAGCTGCCAGGCCCTGGCCAGCTGGGACCCTGGCTGGGGTGTGGCTTTGGTGAGGGAGAGAGGGGGCGGGCACAGGTGTTGTTTGGGTGCCGGGCTGGACCAGCACCATGGGGTTACGCCTGTGCCACCCAGGTGCTCGAAAGCCCCAGGGAGGCAGAGACGCAGGTGGTCTCCTTGCTGGCCTTGGACAGTTTCTGCTCTAGTCACTGTCCCCCACTCCCCAGCTCCTGGAAACCTTGACACACCCTGGGTCTCCTCCTCTGGCTGTGAGGTCTAGCGGATCCTGTCTGGCTCCCCTCTGAAGGGTGTCCCAGGTGTGGCTGGTGGCTTGGGAGTTGTTTCAGAGCTTTGGAACACTCTGGCATACAGTTGCTGCACCTGTCTGCAGATGGGTAACAGTGCAGGGAGCGGGGTGTCCTGGGCTTTGGGGGCCCAGACTAGGGCCTTGGCCATGTGCCCCGGGCCCTTCCTGAAGTGCCCTGAGCCGCTGGGGCAGTAAGACACACCTTCCTCCCTCCCTGCTTTGTCATCTCATCTCTTTTTTTTTTTTTTGTCCCCTTTCTTTTGCACACCCTTGGGCCTAGAGGACTTTGGCCTAGAGGCCTCTCTTGAAAGGGGGCTCTGGAGAGGCCACTGAGAACAGGAATTGCTGGCAAGACCCACAACACCCTCTCCCAGGCAGCACACTCAGCGTGAGAATCCCCCACCCCAGATCATTCTAGAAGCACAGTTGTCACTTCCACACCATTAGGCATCTATTCCTAAGCTCTGTTTGTAACTAAGGGAGTTTGCATATAGCTTTTTTGTTCTTCTCTTTTCTCTTAAAAGCTGGGGAAACTCCAGGCTACCTCCACATCCGGGCCCAGCACGGTGTCCCCCCTCCCTGCCCTGTGCCCCCTCCTCCCAGAATCCCGCCATGGAGAGTAAGGATGAGGTCAGCGACACTGACAGCGGCATCATCCTGCAGTCTGGTGAGTGTTCGGGGAACTCCCACCCCCCAGCCTCCAGCCCTGACTTCTGAGTCGTGGGCCGTGGCCTGGCCAGGCCAAGACTCCCCGGGGCTGGGGGAGGAGGGTGCGAAGGCCTGGAGCCTGAGGAACACCTGGAGTTTTCTTCCCTGGAGGGGTCTGGCCTGGAATTTTGATTCTATCTGCAAGAAGGATCTGTAAGGTTCAACTTTAGCCCCAGTGATTACTAAGAAATTGAAAAATCTCATCTGGGCAATGTAAAGACCTTGCCCCTCTGGTCAGCTGAGCTTGTGGGCCTAGTCTGGCCTGGTCTTGATGGAGGACAAGAAAGCCGAGGCATATGTGTGTGTGTGTGCACGCGTGTGTGTGCACGCGTGTGTGTGCACGCGCCCTCACACATGGGGTGAGGGTGGGGAGAGGAAGGGCGGAGGGGGGACAGCAGGAGGAAGAGGAGGAAAGGGAGTTCTGACCATGTAGTCCTCCCCTCCATGAGAGGTCACCTGGTGGGATGGCTCTTCCTTCCAAGCTATAACATTGCCACCTTTGGGCAGCCAGGAGACATGGTGTTTTGTGGCTCTGACACAGGCCACAGCAGCTAGACTGTAATTAGTGGGCAGGCGTGATGCTGTGTGTGTGTGTGTGTGTGTGCGCGCGCGCATGTGTGTGCGCTCCCCAAGGGTGGTCAGCACGAGTCCGAGAGAGGCTCCCACCTCAGTGTCCCTGAGTGTGTACCCCCCGCCACCACCCTCCCACAGGCCCTGATAGCCCAGTGTCCCCGATGAAGGAGCTGACCCACGCGGTCCGTAAGCAGCAGAGGGCCCTGGAGGCCCGGCTGGAAGCCTGCCTGGAGGAGCTGAGGAGACTCTGCCTGAGGGAGGCGGTGAGAGCCGCGGCAGCCCCCGCCCTGCACACCCACACTTGGGGTTGATCTGAGGAGCCCTGGAGCCACGGTTTGGGGGCTGTGGGGAGGGAACCCCATTCTCAAGATTTCCCCGGGTTCTGGAAATCAGCCCAGGGTCTGGAGCCCAGAGTCCCTCTGATGCATCGCTGGGCACTGGACGGAGGAAAGTCAGACCAAGTGCAGGCCCAGGGGATGGGGACTACAGAGGGACTGTGCAGGTATCAGTGCCTGGGGAATTGTGACAGGGTGGGTGTAGCTGTCCGGAGGAAGTGATCAGAATGAGCTTGGAAGGGACGTGGAGGGAGCGCAGAGCAGGCCCTAAGATGGGATGAGACAACCGTGGCTGATGGGGTGGGGGGGGTCATCCTGGAGCCCCTGGAAGGCAGGTGCACGCACCGCAGGGCCTCCTCTTGGCTGGCCAAGGGCCGGGCCGGTAGAGAGGGCCTGGCTTGACTCTGCTTCCACCCCAGGAGCTGACGGGCACCTTGCCAGCAGAGTATCCCCTCAAGCCAGGGGAAAAGCCCCCCAAGGTCCGCCGCAGGATCGGAGCAGCTTACAAGCTGGACGAGTGGGCCTTGCACAGAGAGGTGAGGAACTTTAGGAAGCCGCCGGCACCCCTCGTTCCCCAAAGGTTGATCACAAAGGTGCAGGACCTCAGCTCAGTACCCGGCAGGCTCCCCCGACCCCTTCACACCCAGTGCTGTGCCTGGCTCCCTGTCGGCAGGGGCACCGCCCCGAATGGCCGCCCGGGGAAAGTGTGTTGCCACAGGAACCGAGAGAGCCGGGAGCTCAGGGCAGGACACTGGGTTTGGCTCCAGTGGGAAGAAGATCAGTTAAGAGCGCCAACCACCAACCCAGAGAGACAGCAGCCCGTTCAGACAGGTTGCTCTGGCCTTAGGGCCGGCCTGCTCTTTCTCAGCACGGGAGGAAGGAGGCGCGGTGGCTGCGGCCCTAGGTGCCCTTCCCTGTGGCGTGAGTGGCAGCAGTTTCCCATGTGCCCAGCCCTTTGGGGTCAGGAGGGAAAGTGTGCCGCCTGGGTTACCGCCCTGCCCGGTTCAGCAGGCAGGCCGGTGGGCGGTGCCTGTGCTCGCTTTTCAGGCCACAAGTTTGCTCTTGGGCCCCTCCCACTCTTCACCCTCTGCTCCCTGTTGGTGGAGTGGGTGCTGCTGTCTGCCCCTCCTCTGTCCTCCACGCCAGGGCCAGGACACAGAGCACTGGGGCTGGGCTGCTGTCTGTCTTCTGGGCCCCCCAGCCCCTGCCTGTCCCAGGCCTCACTCCTGCCGCCTCCCTCAGGACCCCCTGAGCAGCCTGGAGCGCCAGCTGGCCCTGCAGCTGCAGATCACTGAGGCAGCCCGGCGGCTGTGCCTGGAGGAGCCCCTGAGCCGGCAGGCGCGGCGGCAGCGGAAGCAGGCCGCACTGCAGGAGGAGAAGAAGCTGCGCGAGCTCCAGCGCTGCCTGGGCGAGCGGCGGCGCAGCAGCGAGCCCCCTCCTGCCACGACACTCCCCTTGGGCCAAGGTGAGCCAGCTGCCCCCCGACCTGGGCCGAGCCTGTCTCATACAAGCTTATGTGGGATGGGGACACGCAGCCCATGTCACTGTCTTTGCACTTGGTTAGCACCGCTGCCTGCCCAGCACTGGGTTCAGTGTTCCACCTCGGCTCCAGCCAGGCCAACCTGCTTTCTGGGTCCACTTGGACCCTCTGTGACTCTAGCAAACCTTCTTCACCCTGTGAGACCCTCTCCCTATCTCTGGAAAACAGCCTCTTCTTCCTTCCACATGTTCCTCAAAAGATACCGCCTTCAGGAAGACGTCCTAGACAGAAGGCATGCCCCTAGATGACCCAAGCTCAGTCCAAGGGTTAGTCCGAGTGGAGTAGCCAGGCCTGCCCTCTGCTTTCCAGGCCCAAGGCCGTGGCTTGCCTGGGTCAGGGGTGTGTGCGGCTCCTATGAGCCCGAGATCTGGGCTGATGCTCTCTCTGGCCTGGGCTGGGCAGTACAGGGAGGACCGTTGCGATGTGTGACTGCTCACTGAACTGTTTCAGGCCCACAGCTACTCACGGGACGTTGAGGTTGAAATCCCGCAGCACCCCACACACCCTTAGGTGTCTACCACCACCTGGGCCAGAGTGGGATCCTTCCCTTCTGTTCTCTGCCCTTGCTATGCTTGTAGTTCAATCCCTCAGCCCTGGGCACCTAGGGAGCTGTCAACGCCCAGGGCCAGCCACATGACACCAGTGTGTCCAGCTTGAGTTAGCTTCCATCAGATGTTTCCAAGCCCTTAGGTATGACCATTTTTCTTTGTCCCGACCCAAATCCAGCTTGTCAGGTTAGGACTTGGAGCCCTCCATCCCCATCCCCACCGAATCATGCCCCTAGCTCAGCCCTGCCCCCGGATCTCACACAGGTCTCAGGCCTCCCTGGCTGTGTCTGAGGGATGTGAGGGATGCGTAGGGACTGGGGAGGTGTCCCTGGGGCAGAACTCGATGCAGAGGCCTTGGCTTGGAGAGCGGCTGCTTCTCTCACATTCTCAGGCTCGTTGGGCTGGGGTTTTGCCAAGACCACTCTTCCCCGCTGGCTGGGAGTGAATGTATGGAAGCCTGAAGGCTCTTCCTGGTCCCTGTGCCCCATGGCCCATGCATCAGGCAGGCAGTTATCTCAGGTCCCAAGAGTCCCTGTTCCCACCCAGGGCCTCTAATTTAGGGTAAAAAGTGTGTGACAAGACATCACCCAGGTCCTCTCCAGCAGTTGGGAGTAGATGAGAAAGGAATCAGTGCCTCCATGTGACAGTTGACCCTGTAAACACAGAAGGCAGTGGGGCTGGTCCCAGGGCGGTGGCCAGACTTCTCTGAAGGCCCTGGCATGGCTGCACAACTGCACTCCTGGTCTGTGAGGCTCATGGAACGGAAGTTCTCCATCTTTACCAGACTCTCAACAGGGCTCTCAGGACTTGACCTTCCCTTGAAGGGCAGCTGCTGGCTTGGGCATGGAAGTCCCCAAGAGCCAACCAGCTTGTAGGGAGCTTGTGTCAGGGTGGAGAGATGTGCCCCCATCCCAGTTGGTCCCGGCCCCTCCTGTGCCCCTCTCCAGCCTCACGCTGCTCCGTGGCCTCCCCTGCCCACCAGCGCTGCGGTTGCTGGGAGCTTCCGCCCATGACTGGGGTGGTGGAGGGTATCCGTCACTCTGCTGCCGCCATCAAGACCAATGACGCTCCTTGTTGGAAGAGGGGAACAGGCCAGGACACGCCTGGGGCTCTGGCTTAACCCTCTGTGGGAGGCGGGAGGTTGAGGTTCTGAAACTTTCCCAGGGCACTCAGCGCAGGTGAAGATAGAGCCTGGAGAGGAAACACCTGGCGTAGCTGCTGACTTGCCCAGATCAGCCGTAAAGACCCTGCTCTCCAAGGTCCATCAGGCCCTGGGACCTAATGTCCTACCTTGGGAGCACAGAATGGGACAGTTTTAGACAAGTAATTCCTGTTTTGTGGCTCCTCTGCCCAGCTGTGTTCTCCCAGAAAGAAGGAAGTAAAGAGGGATTAATAATTAATTAGTAGCTGAAAGGCGTTTTGATTTAAAAGGGGGGAAGCAAACAAACAGAAAAAAAGAAAAACCCAAGGCCAAAAACCCCCATGCCCCCTTGGTCTCCACACAGGGCTATTCAATTTGGGAAAGTAATTATGCAGGGAGATTAATTAGTACTGTGCAGTGGCAGGGAGCAGTCAGGTGTGGAACTAATTTACTAGGGTGAACTTGGTGAGAGCTGCCCAGCACACACCTCTGTAACTAGTCAGCACTTAGTGTGGGTTTGGTGATCGATGGCACCAGCGTTTGGCAACACTCTGATAGATTTCTGCAATGATGGAAGTGTTCTGTACCTGTGCTGTCCAGTATGGAAGCCACTAGCTGCGTGTGGCTATTGAGCATTTGAATTGTGCCTAGTGTGACTAAGGAACTGACTTTTAAGTTTAATTTTAATGAAAATAGCCATTTGTGGTTAGTGGCTACTGTGTTGGACAGCACAGCCTTTGAGAAGGTCGAGTTTGTGAGTCTGGTCTCCTTGTTCCCTCCCCACCCGGGTGTCCTGCTGCTGTTGCAGGGCTGGGTCGGGACAGTGGCTGAGACAGTGAGCAGCCCTCAGGAACACCTCGGTGGGCAGATCAGTGTGCCTTACCCCCCAACCCCTGTGCAGTGTGTCTCCAGACTCCCTTCTTTGCATCGCACCTGTTGACCTATGAAACACTGATCTGCCTGTTTTTTGACGATCAGGGGTGATTGGGAATGATGTCTTTCTTCTTGGATCATACAGCCAGACTAAAACACACAACCCGAACCCTGGTTGCACTGCCCTCTGTGAATGGGGTAGTTCCACAATTTCTTCAACTTGATGTTTTGTGACAAATAAAACATCTTTATTCTCCAGGTTTGTGTAAAAGATGAGAGGCAGGGAGCCAGAATTTAATAAGAGGGTGTCTCCTTGACAGCCCCAAGGCTGGCTGTGGGCCTAGCAAAGCCCGGGTGGGCCCAGCTCCTGGCACTGTGTGCCACAGAGTCCAAGACCTGCTCTGCGTAAAATTTCTATTTCATTTAAGTTGTGGAGCAAAGCTTGACAAACTTTTCTGAAAGGGCCAGATAGTACGTATTTTAGCCAGACGTTGCATAAACAACTCCAGAGCTACGCTCCAGGAAGACTTTGTGAAAACAGCTACGGAACTGGATTTAGCATGTGGGCCATGGTTTGCCAAGCCCTGTTACAAGGGATTTCACGACGGCTGGAACTTTTTACTTTTCTTAAAACTTTCTGGGTGGCCGGGTGCAGTGGTTCACGCCTGTAATCCTAGCACTTTGGGAGGCCGAGGCGGGAGGATCGCTTGAGCTCAGGAGTTCAAGACCAGCCTGAGCAAGAGCGAGACCCCCGTCTCTACTAAAAATAGAAAGAAATTAGCTGGACAACTAAAAATATATAGAAAAAAATTAGCCGGGCATGGTGGCGCATGCCTGTAGTCCCAGCTACTCAGGAGGCTGAGGCAGAAAGATTGCTTGAGCCCGGGAGTTTGAGGTTGCTGTGAGCTAGGCTGATGCCACGGCACTCTAGCCCGGGCAACAGAGTGAGACTCTGTCTCAAAAAAAAAAACAACTTTCTGGGTGATGACCTAGGCATTAGATGCCAGCAACAGGAAGGCCAAGGAAGGGTTGTGGTTAAGAGCACAGACTCGGACTGTCTAGGTGTGAATTCTGACTCAACTGCCTTTTGGTGGATTGACCTAAACCAGGTTACTCAACTCCTCTGAGACGCAGTTTCCTCAGTTGTCACATGAGGATGATAAGATCTACCTTACATGGTTGTTATGGGGATGACATGAATTAATATATATGAAGTGCTGTGTTTAGAAAAGTATTGGCACAGTAGAAATATAAGCAATTATTAGTTTTTCCTCCTCTATGTTCTCAAACACAGTTGGAAATGCTTTGTGAGTTCCACCCAGGCCACATCAGGCTTATTTGCAATATCTGGAGGCTTAAGTTTGTTCAAGAGCAATGGCAAAAATAAGTTCCCTCCGATTTCCTGGGTGACAACTGCCGCTGTACCACGTAGAAATGCCACACCCCACTTCCTTCAGGTGACTTGCCATGATCACCACTTGAAGAACTTTCCCTAGGGCTAGCTGGCCTGACCCTACCTTAAACTGGCCTCACAATCGCACAGCTCAAATTCCTGCCTCACACCGCTCTTATTGCCAGTAATGCAGGACTTCTCAGATTTGGGATCCTTGAGTTGAATTACATTTGTGATGTCAGAAGACTATAGAAAAGTTGGTGAAATTCTTTTCATCCCAAGACCCTTCCAAATGGCTCCTGGCCTTTCCCTCCCACTGCCAGAGGAAGCCCTGGCTTTTTGTTTTTGACAAGCAGGGAAACTGAGGTTTAGAGCATTGAAGTGGTTTATTTAAGGCTGCAAAGCTAATGACATCCGGGGTTAAAATCAAGTTTCCTGTCTCCTAGCCCCTGACTTCTGGGTTTTCTTAACTTCCGAGTAATAAATTCATACCCAATGCAGTGTTTAGCACACAGTGGGTGTCCCCTGACATTTCCGTTGTCCTTGGGGAGGGATCTGGCCCGGGCTGCTGAGCGCTGCTGGTTACTCATTCTATGGGTTAATCTCTTCGCTTCTCTCCTCTTCCCTCTGCCTTTCCCAGAGCTCAGTGCCTCCGATGACAGCTCCCTGTCAGATGGGCTACTCCTGGAGGAAGGTGAGAGGGACCATTTGGGGACTGTTGTCAAGGATGGGCTCCCACTTTGAGACCTTGGGGCTTCTGGCAGAGTCAGCTAGTGAGGATGTCAATGGGGGAGTGGAGGTTTCAGTGAGCTAGTGAGGACAAGGGTGCCAGGCTTAGGGTCCCCGCAGAGACCTCTTGTTGGTTTCCATGTGCCTCAGCACCTGCTCGGTTGGGGGGGTGGGGTGCAGACCATCTCTCATTCTAGAAGCTCATCATTTTGACAGGGAAGAGAAAGGTGAACTCCAACAGAGCCTGTCAACCCCAGGTGTCCCTCTTCACCCTGGGGCTTCATTTCAAGATGCTCTAGTCAGAGCTAAAGATTAATCTGCCCACAATTTTCGTTCTTTTTGAAAAGAGGGAAGCACTGGGGGAGGGAACACGAGTCTAGATTAAGGGCCCTGTTTACAAACCCTGTGGACGCCAGGGTCAAGGTGGACCAAGAAGGTGGTGCAGTTCTGCGCAGGGGAGTGCCCAGGCCAATACGGAAATAGGGCACACGGGCTTGGCAGGAACAAGAACAACAGGTGAGCAGAAGGCTTGCTGCAGACATTCTGCTGCACCAGGAGCAAAGGCTAGAAAGTAGAGTGATGGGCGCCAAGGGGAGCCAATCTGGGGAGGCTTCTTGAAGGAGGAAGGATAAAGTGGGGCAGTAAGGGAAGGAGTCAGTCCCAAAGGAGAAGAAGACATGGAGCACCTGGGGCTGGAGCCATGGTCTGGAGCAGTGGGACCAGCCAGCCATGGGAGGGAGAGCAAGACTCAGGCTGTGGTTTGTGGAGGTTCTTGCTGGGCCGGTTCCCCCAGCCTCTGCCCTTATCAAGTTTCTTTCACCCCTGCAGAGGAATCCCAAGTGCCAAAACCTCCCCCAGAGTCCCCAGCCCCACCTTCCCGGCCTCTCCCACCCCAAAGCCTCGAGGGGCTGCAGCCAGCAGGACCTGAGACGGGGGGCCTGGAGCGAGCCCCAATCCAGAACAGCCCCTGGAAGGAGACCAGCCTGGACCACCCCTATGAGAAGCCCCGGAAGTCTTCTGAGCCCTGCAGCGAGTCCAGGTCGGCGGGGGACGAAGGGAGGAAGGAAGGTCTGGGAGCAGGGGGGAAGTGTGCTGGGACAGCCACAGGCGGGGCGGGTGGAGAGGGGAAAGGTGGGGCGATCACTCCTACAGCTGTGTGATGGCAGAGGTGTGAGCTCTGGCAGCACCCCAAGGATGCTGGTGGTTTACACCACTAACTTTGGGGCCCCCTTCCCCTGGGGTCCCCTTATTCTGCCCTTCCTGAGCCCCTGAATGGAGGCTTTCCTGCTACTGACCTGTCTCCAATCCCTTTGCAGCAGCCCAGCCACCACGCCGCAGGACGGGTCCAGCACCTCCAGCCCGTGGCTGCTGGAGCCTATGTCCTACCAAATGGTCCCCATCCGCGGTATTCACGGACAGCAACACCGGCAGGGCCGCACCAGTGCCCCAGCCACCCCCGAGATGCAGGGCAGGAGGGGCCAGTCACAGTCTCTGAGGTAAGAGACAGTCTACCCCAGAGTTGCGGGGGCAGAGCTTATTGCAGGACATTGGTAGCTTCTTGGGTACAGGTAGGTGGGACACCCTTAGGTGACACATGGCTAGTGCCTTGGCTTCTCTTAGAAGCCCTTCTTGGGATGCCTCTTGAAAGAGGTTGTGCCACAGTCCTCAAAGCGAAAGGCTACCCATGAAGCAAATTGTTTTCTTCCAAAGGTTCCATTTTTGTCTTTCTGCATAACTTGATTCAAGTTTTCTTCCCTTGCCATGTTTTATTATGCTAATAGGTTATTCTTGGTCACTAACATTAAGCAATTCACTTTTCAATTGACATATAGTCAATTCTCGTTATCTGTGGTAGTTATGTTCTATAAAATCCACAAGCATTGAATTAGCAAATACTTAACCTTTGCCCCTAGGTGAAATACAAGGTTAGCTTCCTGGGAGCCTTCGGTCACAACATTTTTCATCAACTAATCAACATATAACCTTGCTTTATATGAGCTTCTGCTTAAAGACACCTTCTTTAATACATGCTGTTGATTCGTTAACGTTGATTCGTTAAACTCAGCCAGTGGACCATAACTCAGGCCTGGGTGAAGTTTATCTAGCGGCATCTTTCTCCCTAAGGCGTATCACAGCGGCTCCCCATTAGAAGCACTAGACAGCACCTCAACACTAAGTCTGGGGCTATTTTACACAGCAAAATCACCAACCAAAAGCAAAAAAATGCCAAAACATACTAAATAAATGCACCAGAAAGAAAACACTTGTTTACAATATGAAATTCTGAAGCAAGAAGGCAGAGCACAGCCTTGTTTGACCTGAGCTGGGAAAGTGAGCTTATAGTGGCTCAATTTTTTTGTTGTGCTGTGACTGTTTGAGAATGTCGCTGAAAGCATGGTGTATATTGATTTGGAAATTACAAATAAATTTTAGCAAGTAGGCAAATTCACAAATACTGAATCTGCAAATAATGAGAATTGACTGTATGATGCTTTCCTAGTCACCTGCTACTTGGCAGTAGTTTCAGGGGTTCAGTTATAAGTTGGATACCCACAGTGTCTACCTGAATGGATTCTGCAGACGAAATGCCACTGGATGTAGCATACCTAAGCTGGCTGCAAATGTGTGGCATTGATGTAGCATGACTTACAGGAACTATGAGCGTGTGAATGAAGTAGGAAGGCATTTGCAGCAGTGAGGGAATGTGTGGTACCCACACTCCAGACCAGCAGGGCTGGGGCGAGGAAGGGGGGTTGCTTTGCTTTGTGAGGTTTTGCCTAAGCCTCCCCCTCCCCCATGTGTGTGCCACGCCTGGACCCTAAAGTGGAGCGTCTGCCTCACCTGTTTTGACTCCATGCCCCCTACACTCTGTCTCTCTTTCCATCTGCAGGATGGAGTCCTTCCGGGCGGGTCCAGAGGGCCGCGGTCGCAGCGCCTTTCCCCGCCGTCGCCCCACGCACTACACGGTGACTGTGCCGGACTCCTGCTTCCCCCCGACCAAGCCCCCTCTGCCCCCCGCTGCCTGCCACTCCTGCTCGGAGGACAGCGGTTCTGACATCTCCAGCATTTCGCACCCCACCTCGCCAGGCAGCAGCAGCCCTGACATCTCTTTCCTGCGGCCTCTCTCCCCACCTGAGCCCCCTCGCCACCGCGGGGCCTGGGGCCCGGGCAGCAGAGAGCTGGTCGCCCACTACCCCAAGCTGCTGCTGCCCCCGGGCTATTTCCCAGCGGGGCGCTATGTGGTGGTGGCCGAGGGCCACCTGCCGCCGGGCGAGTGGGAGCTGTGCCGCGCGGCCCCGAGCCCGTCCTACTCGGAGGAGGGCGCCGTGCTGCGCTACCAGCGCCTGGTGCCCTCGCACAGCCGCGTGGTGCGCACGCCCTCGCTGAAGGACAGCCCCGCGGGCCGGGCGCTCAGCAAGGCCGCTGTCTCCGAGGAGCTCAAGTGGTGGCACGAGCGGGCTCGCCTCCGGAGCGCGCGCCCCCACTCCCTGGACCGCCAAGGGGCTTTCCGGGTCCGAAGCCTGCCCCCCGGGAGAGAGGGCTTCAGCCGAGTCCTGGGGCCCCGGACACAGGTGCGGCTGCTCTGGAGGGACCCCGGGACCAGGCAGGAGGGATGTCTCACTGGGGAGGGGCTGCAATTATATTTAATAGCAGGTCCAAGTGTAGAAAGGCATCAAACCAGCAGCCTGGTGGCCAGGATTATCCCCAGCTAGGAGGAACAGGCCCCAAAATCATTTTCCCTTGGCTTTGGAAGGCACTCCTGAGTTCCTTGGGGCGCCTCCTAACTTTGCCTGCCATGCCTAGTGCAAGAGCACATGCACTGGTGGGAATGATCCTTGCAGACGGCTGAGACTTTATTTCCCAGAATGGCTCCACAGACGATTCACAAAGCAGATAAAACTCTTCCTAATCAAAAGTGCAATCCAAATTAACCCCCACTAATCTTACTCGAGGGCCCAGGACAGAGTCTGGAAATGTGTTTGCAGAAGCCAGAACCTGTGATTGCTGGTCCATCAGCTTCCTCCCTGTCACTTCTGCACAGCACCAAGCTGAGAAGCAGGGTGGCATAGCTAAGAGCATGACCCTCAGCTAGACTACTGGGTTCCAATCCCAGTCTCACCACTTACAAGCTCTGCGATTGGGCAAGTTACATAACCCCTTGAGTCTGCTCTTTTCCCCTCTGTAAAATGGAAGTAGTGAAGTACTCATGTCATGGGGCTCTTGAGAGGCTGAAATGATCAGAGCAATGCCTAGTAGGCACTAGATAAGTGATATTATTACCATCTGGGGCCCCCAGAGGCCAGGAACCAGGTTGGTGGCAGTATATAGGATAGAGCGCCCTGACACCAGGTAGTGGAGCAGCCTTGGTTTCTTTGGACCCAATTTCTTCCTTCTGAAAGTGAGACTAACACACATGAATCCTTTCTTTATTCTTTCTCCCTGGTACGGAGGGCTCGGCAAGGGATGTGCTCCAGAAGTTACTAACAAGCTGCTGCTTTGAGACCCCAGATTCTGAGCAGGCCCAGCTGCATGTCCCTCCCCCACTCACAGTTCTTTGGGCTGCAGCTGGCATCCTGGCCTGGCAGCACCCTGGCCCCAGTCCCAGGCCGCACCCTCCAGCTGACGTGCTCTTCCCTTCCTGCGAGCTTGGACCTGTCCTTGGCCAGGCCCGGCCCATCCTAATGTGCCAGAAGGGGTGGGTGATGAGCAGTGAGCCCAGGAGATGTTGGGAAGGTGGCGGTCAGGGTGTCTGTCACACCCCAAAGGAACCTGGAGTGGAAACTGGATAAAGGGTGGTCGCTAGGGGACAAAGAGCTTCCTGGGGAGGCAGGGGCTGAGTGCCAGGGCTGTGCTGCTGCTGCTGCCAGTGTCCCTAAGGGATAAGGATGATGTAACTGGGCTTGCTGCCCCAAGATTTCTACCTGGTTCCCTCACCCACTTCTCCTTTCTTCCCTATCCTGGCAGGTACCCACAGTGTGTGTGCTCCGGAGATCACCTGAGGGGACCCCTGTGCAAGTCTTTGTACCTGAGAATGGAGAGATCATCAGCCAGGTGTAACAATGCCCCAGATGCCTCAGCCTATTCCCCAAGAAAAGACTTTCATAGTGGGGCTGGGCTGAGACGCCCCCACCCTGAGTGCCTTCTTCAGCTCCCCCACCCCCATCGCAGGTCGATGACCTGGAGCTGAGACCTTTTATTTTTTTTTTTACTCAAGTTTTTACAGAAGTCCTGACCTGAGGATTTATATTAATATTTGTCATTTGTCCTCAAGATCCCTGTAATATGATTGTGTGTTATCACCCAGAGTCTGGCCTACTGGACGAAAGGCCTTATCCGTCTGACTGAGAGCATTTGTCGCCGTATGCAAGACACGCGGCAGGGGATGCTCGAAGCAGAGAGGGCCACCTTGGGGATTCCTCAACTGCTCTGTGCTCTGGTTCTGAGAACTTCCCTGGAGAACAGCCCCTGGCACTTTTGTCCCACTATTGCTGGAGGCTGGATGTGGCACACACTCATGCCCAAAACTGTCCTCCAATTCCCAGGTCTCTGGGTACTGAAGCCTGGGCTGCGGGAGAATCTCCTTCTCCCTTTATAATGTGCTCTGTGATGCACACACCAAGTGGTAGGATAAAGTTCAGTGTATCCTCATGGAGTATTGTCTTCCTGGACCTTGCTAGTTTCCTGACCCCAGAAATCCCCTTTAAGGGCCCAATCACTGTAGCCTCCCTATGCCCTGTAGCTCCCAGACCTCTGAGCCTTGAGTTGGAGGCTTCACCAGATTGTAGCGTCAGGGCATCTGGCTGGCCTTTGTTGGTTAGTGGACAGCAGCTCACCCTTGACAGCCACCACTGGGCATTTCAAGGATTTGCATTCCCACTACTAATATTGTTTCATTGTAGTCCTAAAAACCAATGCCTTTTTGGAAAGGCACCACTTCTGTGACATTTTCTGGGGGGTGGGGGTGGGGGAGGAGGTCACTGTTCCTACAGCCCTCGAACCTACGCTTCTGCTCAGAGAAAGTCTTTATTTATACAAACATGAGCATATTCACTCCTGAGCTCCAACGAGATGCTGGATTTTCTTCAAGGGCATTAATGAATTGTCTCAGATGTGGGACTGGGGCAAGTCTGGAGGCTGCCTGTGCTAAGACCACCCAACAGCCCTGGGTTCTCACCCTAGAGCCTTCTTTGCTTCCAGGTCAGATGTCCAGGTTGGGGTCCTGCTTCAGTGAGAAAGCAACTGAGCTGAGGTTAGGAGAGGTTGGGACAGCTGAGTTCTGCCTTTGCCTGTGCAGAACTCTCTCCTATCCAAGCATCCTGAACCGGAGCAGAGACTGAATGTAGCAGAAGGCTCCAAGAACTTTGATGCCTGGCCCAAAGGAGGCACATTTCTCCCTACTGGAAAGAAAGTGGTGTGGCCGATTGCACAAGGGCACCAAGGGAAGAACCAAGGTAGCCCGTCAGAAGAATCTTGGGGAGGACAGGGGAGACTAAGGGGACGCACCTGGCATTTCTCTCACTGTGTTCTTATGACATCCTGCGGCAGTCACCACCTTTTGGGCTGACTCTGTCCCCCGTTACATTTGAATGCCCTACTTTGGAAGCTGTTCTCTTGCAGTTTGTCTCCAAGCCCCTTTCCCCAGTGTACAGCTGTCCACCCTCCACCCCTCAGCGTCCTGCCTGCAGCCCAGAACTTCTCGGGCTGAGCACCAGCCCTTCCCCCACACCTGAGGGTCCTTTGTATTAACTTATTGGTCCTATATAACGCCTAATGCAGTTGCAAAGTGGCTGTTTTCCTCGGCTGCAGGGCTGAAACTGCATGGGTATTAATGTAAAATACTTCAATAAAGTCTGTTCTTTGTGATTGGCTGAACTAAGGATAAAGGGTTTTTGGTGCCAAGTTTTCTGAGCAGAGCTTATGCCCAGCCCCTCTGGCAGCCCGCCCAAGGGGGCCAAGTTGCCTGGCCTCTCCAGCTGGTTTGGTCAGGTCCCCGGGAAGCCAGTGGGATGGGTGGGGTGGTAGAAGGAGGATCTCAGATTCTCTGCTTCCTGGCAGGATGGAAGTAAGCACTGCCCCTGTCAAAGCTCCTCAAGGTCTGTTCCTGGGCTCCAGGAGCTGGGCCCTAGGAGTCACCTCCCCAAGAAAGGCCAGGGACTGGCTGGGCCAGGCGAGGCAGTGGGCAGAGATGGGCGTGGGGTGTGGCTAAGCGTCTCCAGCTCCTCCAAGCCTTTCCTGGAGCTCTTGACTGCCCAGAGCCGAGACTCATGAGAAACGGTCCCTTCCCCATAGCTGGGAACCTGGGGCCCTTCCTTGGGGTGGTGAGGAGGAGGGGCAAGAGTGCCCCCTACCCCCTTGCAGATGCACAGGGATGGGGGGCGGGGAAGGACCTCCGACTTGGACCACTTCCGGGCCTGCCCTGTAGGGGCCGCTGCAGGGCCCAGGAGCGCGGCGCCCCCTGGAGCAGCAGTGCCTGGGAGAAGCCTGTGCCCTGGGTCTGAGGCGCCCATGTGCCAGGTAAGGGGTCCCTGCCTGCCCGTCCTCCTCCACAGCCAGGGAAGGGGCAGGGCAGGGTATGAAGGGTCCAGGCGGATGGCTTGGAAAGGGAGACTCCAGCTCTGCCCTGGAGACCATGGGACTCCGGGCTTCAGGAGCCTGGCTTGCCTGGGTCTGGGGTCTCCACAGGGAAGTGGGCTGGGAGGGGAGACGGGGCCAGGTCTCTGGAGAAGTTGTGGGGGTCCTGATCTCAGACCCGGACACTTTGACCTCACTTTGGCTTATGGGGAACGGGGCCCTTGACTTTGTGTTTTAGACAGTTATGATGAACTAGGCTCAAGGAAAACTTGACTAGGTACAGGCGAGTTCCCCAGGGAAGACCGTCTGAGGAGATGGCTCACAGCAAGGGGACAGACAGAGACCAGCTGAGAGGAGAAGGATGCAAGAAGAGAAGGTGGAAGGTGGGGGATGCACAGAAGGCTCTTCCAAGATCAGTGGGCAACAGGGTGCACCGGTTTGGGGTCCCAAAGTGCAGGGTGGTGAGAGAACCTGGCCTGGCGCAGTTTCTACCTGGTCCAAGAGCAGGTTTCCCTGGGCTGTGTCGGGGGGGGGCAAACGTGGGGGCACTGAGCTCCCCTGCTGTAGGGCAGAAGTGGGATTATGAATTAGGGAGTGGGGACAGAAGTCTCAGGGAAGAGGGTGCTTCGGGATTTTAGCAGCAAAATTTTCAGAGGCAATTTGGCTCAGAAGCGGAGGGATGGACACTATGACCCGGCAGCCTGCCTGTGAGTCTGAGATTTCCACTCGGGGAGATCCCTGGAGGGAAGACCCCAGGCGAGTCAGGATGGATCAGGGCACTTCAGAGAGTCCCGTGGCTTCCCAAGGGGAGGAAAGGGGAAGCTGGCAGTGGCCCCGGCATTGGCCCTGCTCAGCCCATTCCTTTTCTTGGCCAGAGCCTACTTCCTGCAGCTCCCCCTGCTCAAGTGGAGAGGCTGTACCCCAGGAAGGACCGTTCTCATCGCAAGCTGCAGGCTGCTGCCTCAGGGGTGCAGATGAATCCATATCCTAACAAGCAAAAACCAAAGAGAGTAACCTTTGAGCCATCACTGTACCATGTCTCCTGGAAGCCAAACTTAGCGGGTGAGCAGTTGGTTCTGTTTCTAAATTGCAGTGCCTTGGAAGTGTGGTGACTGCCCACCGCTTGCTCGAAGTGTCACGTAGTGGGCACAAGTCTGCCCACCTCTGACCGCCCCTTTCTAGTCTCTGCATGCCTATCCCTTTTCAGGCCTGCCTCCCTGCTATGCCTGGAGCTGGGCCGGGAACAAGACAGTGTCTGAGACTTTGAGGGACACCGCACCTAGCTGACTAGGTTCAAGAGAGCAGGTCTTTACACACCACCTGCATGTCAGCAACTCCCAAATCGATATCTGCAGCCCAGACCTGCAGTCCCTGATCTCCAGGCTCTTACATCCAACTGCCTATTGGTACCTCCACTTGGATGCCTAGTGGACATCTCAAAATTGGCATATTCCAGATGGAACTTCTGACTTTACTACCACTCCCAAATCTGCCCCTCATACCAATTAATGGCAACTCAATCCTTCCAGTGTCTCAGGCCAAAAAGCCTGACTTCTGTCTTTCTCTCTTACTCACATCTAGTCAGTCCATCAGCTAATTCCATTGGCTCTACCGTCAAAATAGATATGAAGGCCGGGCGTGGTGGCTCACGCCTGTAATCCTAGCACTCTGGGAGGCCGAGGCAGGTGGATCGCTCAAGGTCAGGAGTTCGAAACCAGCCTGAGCAAGAGCAAGACACCGTCTCTACTAAAAATAGAAAGAAATTAATTGGCCAACTAAAGATATATAGAAAAAATTATCCGGGCATGGAGGCGCACGCCTGTAGTCCCAGCTACTTGGGAGGCTGAAGCAGGAGGATCACCTGAGCCCAGGAGTTTGAGGTTGCTGTGAGCTAGGCTGACGCCACAGCACTCTAGCCCAGGCAACAGAGTGAGACTCTGTCTCAAAAAAAAAAAAAAAAAAATAGATATGGAATCCGATCACTCCCACCTAACCACCTTCCCTGGTGTGAGCCACCACCATCTCTCCTCTGGACTAGTGTCACAGTCTCCCAGTTGGTCTCCTTGCTTCTTCCCACACTCCATGTCACTCTCCACTTCCACTCCTGATCTACTTTCAGCTGGACAGCCAGAGGGATATTATTAAACAAAGTCAGATCACTTTGATTCAAAACCGGCCTAGGGCTCCCATTCCCAAGGCCAAAGGCCTTATAATAAACTACAACACCCTCAAGATCTGTCCCATGCTGCTCTACTTTCTTCTGCCACCACTCTTCCTCTGCTCCTTCCACTCTAGACACCCAGACTTCCCTGCTGTTCCTTAGGCACACCAGGCAAGATCCTGCCCCAGGGCCTTTGCATTTGCTGTTCTCTTGGCTTAGAATGCTCTTTCTTCAGATACATGCATGGCTTCTCCTCATGTCCCTCAGGCCCACTCCAATTCAGTCAATGAGATTTTTTTTTTTTAACCTGTGTGTATGTATATATACAAACCTATATGGGCAAATGAAAAAACAATTCTCTTAGAAGGATATGTAAGGGTAGGCCAGGTGTGGTGGCTTATACCTGTCCAGCACTTGGGAGACTGAGGCAGGAAGATCACTTGAGGCCAGGAGTTCAAGACCAGCCGGGGTAACATAGTGAGACTGTCTCTACAAAAAATAATAAAAAAAAATTGTAGCTGAGTGCTGTGGCATGTACCTGTAGTCCCAGCTACTCAGGAGGCTGAGGCAGGAGGATTGCTTGAATCCAGGGGTTTGAGGCTACAGTGAGCTATGATCGTGCAACTGCACCCCAGCCTGAGAAAGCCCTCGTCTCACAAAACAGAAAACGAAGGCTATGTAAGGGTCGGCCTTAAGCTCTACTACAGCAAAGTAGTAGAGCTTAAGCTACTGTAAGCTCTACTACAGCAAAGCTTTCATCTCTTTTGTTCTCTACCTGATCTGCCTGGAAGAATACTTTTTACATAGTAGGTGCTCAGTAAATGTATGCTGAAGAATTAATTTATTGATTTTCTACTATGTGCCAGGAAGTATTCTAAATTTTTTACATGTACTAATTCATTTAAACTCACAACAACAGATGCTGTGATTATCATCCCCATGATAAGATGACAGAACTGAAGCTTAGGGGAATTAAATTTGCATAAGATCACTCCTTGTACATATTAATTCATTTAATCCCCACAATAATAGACACCGTCATCTTCCGCTTCATATAGACAGGGAAAGGAAGGTTGAGAGAGTCTAATTTGCTGAAAGCCACAGGGCTAACGTAGAAGGGCTGCGCTTTGAACTCACGCAGTTTGACACCAGAGCCACTGTATGTTAACTCCTGAGCGTCAGCTCCAAGCCCTGCTCCGAGGGGCTCTGCTTGCGGGGCACAGTGAAAGGACAGTGGCAGCCTGGACTCAGGCCCAGGGCCTGGGTCGCCTTGGGGGCCCAGTGCTGTCTCCATCTCCATTCTCTTGCTTCACCTCCTCCTGACTCCACTCTATTCCTGGCCTTGACTTCCAGCCTCTGTGTCCACACCAGGGCCCTGCTAAGGGGGTGCGCCCTGAGGGCTACACCAGCCCAGCCGACAAGGGAGGTTCCCAGCCTGACTTGCAGATTCAAGCCCATCACAACCAGCAGTTTCAAAGCCAGCCTAGGACAGCCCCAAAATTTTGTGGCTTCTAGGAGTGATTTAAAGATCTCTCTCTTCCCAATTGTTCTTCTATCCCTGTCCATGCCTGACGCAGAAAACCTCTTAACAACGTCCCCACATGATGGCCTTTTCACTTTGGCTTCTGAGGTCCATGCCAGGCCATTGCCTGCATAGGCTTGTTCTTGGGACCCACGCCAAATCCTGGTGGCTTCTGAGCCTTCTTGGTGGACGTGAGGGGAGGATGGGTCTGCCTTCCTCTTCCATTGGTAGAATCAGCTAAACTCTTCCCAACTATGTCCCTTTTCAGTATTGCGCCAATCAGAAAGAGAAGCCTACCAGTTCATTCTGGAATTTCTAGAAGAAGAATATATGGTAAGGAAATTCTCTAGACCCTTTTGAGACTTGAGGAGGAAAGTAGGAAAAAAGAGGGCTCATGATTCCTTGGGTTTTGAGTGCTAGCCCTAGCTTGGAAGCCACCAGAAATTCAGCCTGTTACTGCCTCCTGGCCTGGGCAAATCCCAGGTGGCTGGGCCACTGGACAGGATGTCTGGAATACAGGCCTTGCAGCTCTCATCCTACATGAAGGCTCTTCCTTATAGACCCTTAGCCCCACTGTCCCCAAAGGACTACTGAGGCAGCTGACCTCAGTCCCAGTCCCAGGGATGAGGACACTGCTGACAAAATCAAGTGAGCAATCCACCCACAGCTAATGGATCCAAGTCTGGGCTGGGTGTGGGGTGCAGGCCCAGGTGCCCCCTGAGCTTACGGACAGGAGTCTGTGTGTTGTGTCCTAGTCTGAGGCCACCAAGCTGCAGTTCCTGAGGGCTGTGGAGACCCTGAGTAGTGCTGTGCATGCCCAGGCAGAGGGCGACATGACCGAGTACTGCTCCAAAACCATCCTGGCCAAGAAAATCGAGGTGAGAAGGACTCAAACTCTTCTGGGAATTGGTCATCCAGGGATGAGGATGACAAGTTCCAGACCTGTGGGCTGGCGTTTCTCTCTGAAGGGAATTCTTGTTTCTTCCTGGCCCTTCTAGAAATTCATCCTTCAGGAATCCACTGAGGCTTTGACAAGCAACGTGCGTCAGCAAGCCATGCTCTGCATCGTGGCCCTGAGGTTCCTTTCTGCTGTCACCCCCTGAGAGCCCCTGGGTCTTTGGTGCTGAGAACATTTGGGTTGGGAGGAAGGGCAAGGTCTGGGGACTTGACTTTGACCCCATGGCTGCCACTTTATCTGCCTGCGTCCTGGGGTGGAGGGATATCCTCCAGTTTTACTGCTGGAGGACTGTTAGGATGCCCAGCGTGGGGCAGCCTTTCCTGGCAGCCCAGCCCTCCTTCCCTGGCAGAGAGGCTGTTGGAAAGCATTTAGGGGCTCAGGTCCCCACTGTTTCCTGCACCCAGAGAGAGCAGCAGAACAGAGTCCCCCAGAGAGTCCCAGAAACATAACCCAGCCTGTGACAGGGACCCCCAACGCCATTTGTCACCCCCATCTCTCCCCCCAGCCAGGTGAAACCCCCATTCTATTTATCGGAGAAGCTGGACCTGGTAAACACGTGCGTCTTCAGCACATTCTCTCTGCCGCCCATCTTGCCCAGGCTGGACCAAAAGGAGAGTGCTAGTCTCTACCTCCAGGTAACCCCCACCTCTTGCTTTAGAGTCACCTCATGTCCTCTTAGCTCCCTGGGCCTCCTCCGGCTCTGACCCTTCCTCAGAGCCCGTGGCCCCATGGCCCACGTGATGCTCAGAGGCACTTGACTCTCTTATCGTCACCTGTCTTCAGGGAGGGATCATCCTGCCACTCTACCCATGTCCTTGCTCACTGAAGCTCATGACAGCCTCAGTCTTGGCAGGAGACAGTCTAACAGTAAAACCCATAGATTCTACGGATAACTGTCCAGCAGACTGCCACGTCTTCTTAAGCACTTTTAGTTTTAAAAATAGAAGTTTCCTGGCCGGGCTCGGTGGCTCACGCCTGTAATCCTAGCTCTCTGGGAGGCCGAGGCGGGAGGATCGCTCAAGGTCAGGAGTTCGAAACCAGCCTGAGCAAGAGTGAGATCCCGTCTCTACTAAAAATAGAAAGAAATTAATTGGCCAACTAAAGATATATAGAAAAAATTATCCGGGCATGGTGGCGCATGGCTGTAGTCCCAGCTACTAGGGAGGCTGAGGCAGAAGGATCGCTTGAGCCCAGGAGTTTGAGGTTGCTGTGAGCTAGGCTGACGACATGGCACTCTAGGGCAGGTAACAGAGTGAGACTCTGTCTCAAAAAAAAAAAAATTGAAGTTTCCTGAATCTGACAGAATGATTCTTTAAGGGTGAGTGTCCCGTCGGGGCTGGCTTTGTTGGGGAGAACTGCCAAATGCCTACATTTTACTATTTGTCCTGCAATTTGGGCTGGATCTGGTCTAGTCTTCAGCAAGGCTAAGAAAAGCCATCGCCAGGGAAGACCAGAGTGTGGCTGCATGACACAGGGTACATCTGGGGTGGCTGAGCTGGGCTGGCTCCCATCTCCTTCCTGCTGCGGAGGGGGCTCACACATGGGGGCGTGTCCCCAGGGAGGCAAGCTGGCACTGTGGCAGTCTGTCCTCCTGCATGCTCCATGTCTCCTCACTTGTCAGACGGTCCAGGCCTTAGATGACATGTTACAAGTCCTTGTGATGAATGACACGAACCCCAACATGCTCATCCTGCAGAACTTCCTGGAGGTGAGTGGCTGTGGAAATCGGGGAAGCTGAAACCCCATGTTCATTTTAGTATGTTTGAGAGGAAGGAAGAGGAATATTAGGACAGTCTGGGTGTCATTCCAGTCCAAAGACCACTGTTCTCACACCCCAGCAGATTCCTGTGTCTCCTCCAAATTGCCGTTCTGAGGATCGCATTTTGGAACCACGGCCATCAGGCTGAGGACCCATTTCTTTTCAGAACTTGGACATGTTGAGGCTTTAACAGTAATAATGTTTATATCCGTGTCAGAATTTAATCTTCTTCAAGGTATTTCCCCCTGTTGGAGTGTCTGCTGTTGCTCTCTGATAAAGAAGACCTTGGTGCTCACCCTCCAGGCCACTTTTATATTCCTTAATATAATCCCTGCCAGAGACTCGAAGCGTTCAAAGTACTTCTGTGACTGTCTTTAGAGCATTTCAAATACTCTTACTTAGGACAGACTGTCATCTGAGGGTGAGCTTGAGTTGGGAAAATAGCCAAGAGTCACTTGAAGCCAACTTTCGTGAACAAGATGGTAATCAGTTAGGGTAATATAACTTTGCATAAAACATTAGATGTGACTACAAATAAGGAGACGAGATTGCCCAAGTATCTTATAAAATGCCCTTGACAGGACTGTGTCTGGAGGGGAAATTGATCCATATTTGGATGAATGTCATAGTTCTTTTGGAATGTGTCATTTCTGGTTTGTCTGTTGAGAAGCATTTTCATGCATGTTAGGCAACCTCACTATAAATGTAATAATAACAAACGTTCTGTTGGAGTTGGAGTTTGTGGGGCGTGGAAATGTTAAACTCTGGTCCTGGTCAGTGTGGAGTCCTCAAGGCATCCACTACCAGGGCTCTCATTATCCAAATACAAATGGCACCCACAAGAGCACCACTTCAAACAGGTTCTGACATTGCATAGAAAATTGTGGGGGAAATAGATTTATCTAGATAAATAAAACTAAAATTATAAAAATAACTTATTTTTATATGCAACAAAATTTAGGTTATATTTGCTACTTTGAGGTAATTCTTAAAAAATCAAGTTTGTATATTTTAGACATAATTTTTTTTCTACGAAATTACACAACAGCATAACACAACATCATTTATTTCACATTTGACTTTGCACAGCTGGATCAGAAAGGTCGTTTTTGCAAAAATATTTGAGGGCTATATGGTTTTCCTAAGGGCCCTCCCTTTTTCTTTTTGTTTCCATTTATTTCCATTTTTTTAAATTAAGGCATAATTTACATATAGTATAATTCATCCTTTTTAGTGTGCACTTCTATGGGTTTTGACAAATGCATACAGTTGGGTAACCACAACCATCAAGCTATACAGCGGTTCTATCATCCCCCCAAATTCCCCCATGACTCTTTATAGTCAACCCCTTCCCCGTCCCTAGCCCCTGGCAATGGCTGATTTGTTTTCTGTCCCTATAATTTTACCTCTTCTAAAGTGTCATCTAAATAGAATTATATAGTCTATAGTCTCTGGAGTCTGTCTTCTTTCATTTAGCATAATGTGTTTGAGATTCACTCATGTTGTTATGTGTATCAGTAGTTTGTTTCTTTTTATTTTTTCATTGTGCAGTTGGATGACACTTTGTGTATTCATTTTCCACTAAGGAACTTTTGGGTTGTTTCCAGTGATTAGGATTAAAGCTTCTATAAATCTTTGCGTATAGGCTTTTGTATGAACATAGGTTTTTATTTCATTTGGGTAAATACCTAGGATTAGGATTGCTGCATTATTTGGCACATGTATATTTAACTTCATAGGATGCTTCCAAAGTGTTTTCCAAAGTGGCCATATCATTTTGCATCTCCACTAGCAATGTCTGAGAGTTCCAGTTGCTCTGCACCTCTGCTGGCACGTGGTATTGTTAATGCTTTATTTCAGTTTTTCTTATGGTTGTAGTGATATCTCTTCATGGTTTTAACTTGCATTTCCTAATGACCAATGATACTGGCATCTTTTTTTTTTTTTTTTTTGAGACAGAGTCTCGCTCTGTTGCCTGGGCTAAAGTGCCGTGGTGTCAGCCTAGCTCACAGCAACCTCAAACTCCTGGGCTCAAGCAATCCTTCTGCCTCAGCCTCTCAAGTAGCTGGGACTACAGACATGTGCCACCATGCCTGGCTAATTTTTTGTATATATTTTTAGTTGTCCAATTAATTTCTTTCTATTTTTAGTAGAGATGGGGTCTCGCTCTCGCTCAGGCTGGTTTTGAACTCCTGACCTTGAGCGATCCTCCCGCCTCGGCCTCCCAGAGTGCTAGGATTACAGGCGTGAGCCACCGCACCCGGCCGGCATCTTTTCATAGACTTATTTGCCATCTGTATATCTGCTTTGATGAAGTTCAAATCTTTTGCCCATTTTTTTTCTATTTTTGGTAGAGATGGGAGCTCACTCTTGCTCAATCTGGTCTTGAACTCTTGACCTCAAGCAATCCTCCCACCTTGGCCTCCCAGAGTGCTAGGATTACAGGCGTGAACCACCACACCCAGCCTTTTGCCAATTTTTTATTGGGTTGTTTTCTTATTTTGGGGTTTTGAGAGTTCTTTATATAGTCTGGATATGAGCCTTTTGTCAGATACGTGATTTGCCCCATTGTTTTGTCCCATTTTGTGGCTTTTTATTCTCTTAACAGTTTCTTTTGCAGAGCAGTAGGTACTCATTTTGATAAAGTCCAAATTATCAATTTTTTCTTTTATGTCATACTTTTGTTGTCTCACCTAAGAAATTTTTGCCCTACCTAAGGTCTCAAATATTTCCTCTTGTTTTCTTCTAGACTTTTACAATTTCTAGGTTTTAAGTTTAAGTCTGTGATCAATTCTGAATTAATTTTTATTTCTTTTTTTATTCATTTTTAATTCATGTTTTAGCAAAGCATTCTGAATTAATTTTTGTATTCGATGTCAGGTATGGGTGGTAGTTCATTTTTCTTTTTTGGCACATGACTGTCCATGGCGGGGTTTAATGCCCTGAGAGAAAGGCTGCCCTGAAGGGCACCTGTTTGTCAGCTATGATATGGGGCACACCTTTCCAAAGGTATGCCCCAAGCAGGACACAGGCCTCTCCTACTTGCTCGGATCTCAACCTAGTGTAGCAATAAGAATACCTATCTCATAGAATTGTTGTGAGGATAAAATGAGATGCTATATTCAGAGTACTTATGTGACTATTATTATTAATCTCCAGAAATTAATGGCTCTGAATCTCATCCTTCAGAGACCACTTTACCCGTGACCCTGGCCTAGCAGGCAAGGGTTTGTGTAGATATGCTGCTAAGAGAACCCCAACTCCCCACCCTACCCCATTCCTCCTTGCCTCTGCTTTGTAATTCTAGCTCTACAGTGCAATGCTGTCTTCAAACTTTCCTGTAGGAAGAGACTCAGAAGGTAGTAGGTGAAGTGCCAGGGACTCTTAAACACACCCTTGCTTTGCTGAGTACGTGGGGCCATGCACTCTGGCGCCTGCCACAGCTCCCTCCAGTTTGTCTTTCTGGCACTCAGGGATGTGGAGTCAAGAAACGGAAGGGAGCAGTGCTGTCATAGAAGGTGCTGATGGGGTCTCTTTGCTCCCTTTCCAGATCATCTTACCTTGGTCATTACTGTCAGACAAAGTGCATGAACAGACCCGGGCCTTTGGCACTATTTCCCGGCTGCTGAGATTTACTTGCAACTTCCCCAAACTGTTGGTGAGTGCTTGGGGTGGGGGGAAAGGCTAACCCAGGAGGCCCTACTTCTCTGCACATGGGGCACATGACCGATCCTGTGACTCTGCAGGGGTGACAGGAGGGTGAGTGGTCAGAGCAGCCCCTCCCCTTTTTGCATTAGTGCCTTTTCTGTTCCTATGGGGTAAGAGGCTTGACATGTCTGTTGGGTTTGCCCTTGGTCAAGTGAGTCCAATTGGCTGGACACATCTCTGCCTTGTTGGGGGACCTTGGCCTGGATAGCTGGATTGGGTCCACAGTTCCCCACTGGCTTCCGTGTTTCAGGGATCTGGCGGCCCCATTTCCATTTCCCTGGGTGCAGATTTAGAGGGTTTTTCTTGGCCAGGACAGAGTGTGGAGCTGGTAGGGTGAGGGGATGCACACAGGCAGATGCTGTGTGATGTGGAGACGTGGGGAGGTTGGAGAGGGATGGCGAAGAGGTGACCAGTTTCCTCTTTCCGGCAGCACATGACAGAATTCTCGATGAGCGGGAGACTGATGGGTATCTTTGGCCTCTTCTGTATGAACTCCAACCAGGAGATCAGCATGGGGGCGTCAGAGGCTCTGCATTACTTGTTCAAAATCCTAGTTCTTCAGAGAAGTAAGCAACAGGAACACGGGTGTCACAGGGCTGTGGCTGTGGGGACCCCCTGAATAAGAGCAAGTAAGCACCATTATTTGAGGGTCGACATCCCGTCAGACACACACCGAGGCACTGGAGTGAATATGCTATGATGGCCTGAGACTGGGAGCCCAGTCACCAGCAGATCTGGACAGCGTGTCTGGACGAGCTCCAGCCCAGTGTTGATGCAATGCCCTCTTTTAAGAGATTCTAAGCCATCCCTGGGAAAAGGGGGAGCTAGGCTTGCAGCCACCGATGGGATCAACTTGGACACTCAATATTTCCTAGCTGTTCCATTCCAACTGCTAGGCATGTTGAACATCCTTTCTCAGGGAACAAACTTGGGAGTCCTGATACAGCTCCTCTGTGCCTTAGGAAAACCAAAGATACAGACAGCCACACACACTTAGAGAGGGGCCAGGAGAATTTGCAAATGTCCCCAAAAGGAGTTTCAAACACCCTGGCTTATTGTGAGTCGATAGGGGTGTACTTTCTGTAAGGACATTTGCTCAGCACCCGAAGGTGGGAACAGTCCACGTTCTGCCACGGCACAGGAACAGCACCACGAGTGGACCAGACCGAGTCCCCAGCCGCATTCTCCCTCCACCCAGCGGCCTGGTGCTAGAGAATTCTCCCCATTCTGGTTCTGTTGAGCAAATGTTATTTCAGACATTTACCTCTGTTAATCTTCCCTGAGGTTTGGAGGGGAAAGAAGGAAGGGCGTGTTCCTTTTTCCCTGTCAAGGCCCTGCCCATTAATTGTTGTTCTTGGATTGAGGTACGAAACCAAAGACAGAGATCATCCTGAAGGACTTGCAGAAGCATTTCCGTGGAGAATGGTTTGCCAGCATGCAGGACGTCACACTGGTAACCATGGGACGCCCAGATGGGGAGTGTTGGCCGGGGATGAGGAGGGCCAGGGGATATTGTGGAGGGCCTGGGCGGGGCCACAGAGGAATAAATTCCCCACTCAGAGGGCTGTCTCCAAAGTTCAAGGTCTCATGAGGGGTGAGGCCCAATTCCTAGCTACAGTTGAATTGATTGAGGTTTGAGGTCACTGAGAGAGTTTTTTCTTTTTTAAAGTATAGTTAACTTTATTCTCCACTTACAGATTATGCCCATGTACTTTTATTTGTGGCCTACCTTTAATTTTATTTGTGCAGAAAAGGTGTATTGGTTGTCTTAGGCATGGTGTCCCCAGGCTCAGTCAACTGAAATCACTCCAGCTGGAGATCCAGGCGTCGGCCCAGCTCATTCCTTTCCCTCCCTCTCCACATCCTGTTCAACACGTGTCAGTCCACCTGCCTCCTAAACAGCTCTCGAATTTATCCACTGTGCTCCAGCACTGTGGCTGTTGTGATTCGGTCCCCACTCATCTCTCGCCTGGGTCACTGCAGCAGCCTCTTCCTGATCGTCCTGTTTCCAACATGCTCCTCGTCCTCCATTTCCTACGCTGCAGTCGGAGAACTGTTTCTAAAATACGAAGCTCATCATATTATTCCCCTTCAGACTTGGCACTGACACCCCATTGTCTTTCACGTGACCCAAGAGACCCTTCATGATCTGGGCCCTGCTGTGACTCTCCCACCTCATCTCGTCTCAACCCCACTTTCCCACCTGGCCCAGGGCCCCCTTGCAGGACACAGTAGTCAGACTGACCTCTCCACCCCAGGCCTTTGCATACTCTGTTCCCTCTGCCTGGAACTTTTCTCCCCTTTTTGCTCAGATATGAACTCCATGAAGCCCTCTCTAATCTGTCAAGTCTGGCTTTGGTGCCCTCACCATGTTCCTTACTGGCATTTCTCATGCTGCACTATCCTCTGGATTGTCCCCTATGTCGTGTTGTCCAGGCCATTGTTTCTTCCTGGGGACTTCAGAGCTGGTGTCACTCTGAAGCTTGGCATCACACTATAGAATGACCAGATGCTGGCCAGGGACTGCCTCCCACCCTGATTGGCTGGTCTCTTCGGAGGCCAGAGGTTTTGGGGCTATGCCAGCATGGGATGCTGGCATTGTGGAGACAGCTGTTGTTCTTCTTCCTTCAGTTCTTCAAGAAATACCTGACCCCCAACGAGAGAGCAGACATGATCATGGTGGCCATGGAGGCCATGACCAGTGTCAGCAGTCACGACATCAGTGCAGCTTCCAAGATGTTGAAGATGGTCCTGAAGTATACTATTCCAGAGATTGGGAAGGTAGCAGCTCTGGGGGACCTGATAATTCAAGGTCAATTTAAGGATTCTTCCTTTCTGTTCTGTTTTGGGTCTTGTTCTATTTCCTACTGGCTTGAGTTTAAGGACTCACAATCCTTTAGCCCAGATGAGAAAGGGCTGAATGAGGAGTTGTTTGTGATTGTGGGAAAGGCCTTTTCGTGGGAAGGGGTGACCACATGGCTGTCACCTCTACCAGGAAGGGAAGAAAGAATTGAGTCAAAGCTGGGCTCCCAGGACCAGGCATGATCTTTGTCATCCCTCCCGCTTCTAGACCGTGTGTGACGAGTTAGAGTTGCAGGTGTCACCTTCTTGACTCAGGTGGGAGAGTGCACGGTGCAGGACAGGGGTGGATATATCTATACTTATCACACACTGACATGAGTGCAGAATGGAATAGAGAGACTCAGAGACTCCGTTGTCAGAAGTGGGACTGATTCGCAGTAAAATTGACAGCACAGTTCATCTTTATCTGTCCTTTTATTGATTTTAAAAGCTCTTATAGATTCACCCTCATTTTAATGAGACCTAGTTCCTGGGTCCTACACTTTCCACTTCCCTAGCCTGGAGAACCATTTGACTGAAAGCCTTGGAGCCACTACTGATAAGCCACTAGGGTTGAGGGGACCCCAGAGGTCAACTACTCCAGCCCCCCACTGGATGCTGCAATCCCTTCTAGAGCACCCTGGACCACTGGGCAGCCATTCAGTGGGGAAAACTTACTACTTTAAATCATAGTTCATTTTTATCTATGAACCACTTTCTTTTTAAAAAAAATTTTTTTAATTGACAAAAATGATGTATATACTTACGGTGTACAACATGATATTTTGAAATGTGCATACACTGTGGAACAGATAAATCAAGCTAATTAACATATCCATTAACTCACATTTTTGATGGTAAGAACATTTAAAATCTATTCTCTTAGCAATTTTCCAGCATACATGTTATTAATTGCAGTCACCATGTTGTATGATAGATCTCCTGAATTTATTTCTCCTGTCTAAATGAAATTTTGTATCCTTTGACCAACATCTCCCCCACCCCCCTCACTCCAGCCCCTGGTAACCACCATTCTACTCTCTGACTTTTTTACAGCCCACGTATAAGTGAGATCGTGCAGTATTTTGTCTTTCTGTGCCTGATTCCATTTACCATATTGTCATCAAGGTTTATCCATGTAGTTGCAAAAGACAGGGCTTCCTTCTTTTTTAAGGCTAATACTCCAGTGTGTATGTATGCCACGTTTTCTCTATCCATTCATCTCTGTTGGACACTTAGGTCGTGTCTATATCTTGGCTATTGTGAATAACGCTGCAATGAATATGGCAGTGCAGACATCTCTGCCAGATATGATTTCATTTCTTTTAGCCATATAGTCGGAAGTGGAACTGATGGCTCTATTTTCAATCCTCCATAACGAGGTTTTTCCACGATGGTTGTACTAATTTACATTCCCACCAACAGTGTACAAAGGTGAACCACTTTCCTTGTCTGAAAGTTCTACCTTAAACTGAACTGAACTCTGTATCCATAGTTTCCAACCCCTAGCCCAAGTTTGCCTTCTGGGACTGTGCAGAATTCCATTAATATTCAGGTTTTACTGACACTAGGTGCTGTACGCTGTTAGCTCCACTTACGTGTTATTTTATGGAATTCTTACATCAGGTCTATGAGGAGGTAATTATTTCCTTTCAGAAATAGGAAATGGCTCAAAGAAGCTATGAACCTTATTAATTAAAGTTTATCGAGTACTTATTATGTGACAGGCACTGTTCCAACCAATTGGGATGTATTGACTCAGAACTGTTGAGGTGGGTGGAACTGTTCTCCTTATTTGCTATCTGAGGAACCAAAGTAGGGAGAGGGTGAAAAACTTGCCCCAGCCAATAAGCAGGGGGGTGAAATTCACACCCAGGTAGCATGACTCCGGGTCCAAGCTGCTCACCACGGATCCATAGAGCCAGTAATCAGCGAGGGCCGACCCTTCCCCCCCCCACCATAATGGTCTTTGGAGATTTGGACACAGCACTCCTTTGTCCCTTGTCATCCTTTCTCCAAGTTTCTCATCCTTAGACTCTTCCTTCCTTCTTCGTGATGTGGTTTCCATACATGGTTCTGAGCTCCCTTCCCTGGCTGCTCTCTATTTTGTCCCTCTCTTAAAATACGAGGGCCGAGACAGTCCTGCAGGGGTGGCCCGGGCGGGGCGGGGCACACAGGATGGTGACTTCTTTGGTCTGGACACTCTACGTAGGTGTCGTGTGCAGCCTCCCATATCCCATGGGTGCCTGGTCACGTGAATCTTGGTGAGCTGGTGTTGAGCACCCAGAAAGAACCTCCTTTCCCCTCATTCCAGGTGCCGGAAATCATCCGGTACATTCACCAGCACATGAACAGCATCACCGAAATCACGGCCCAAATAACCATTAAGAAGATCCTCTACCTGCTGGCCCAATCCTACACGGATGAAGTCATCCTGACGCTGTTCAAGATAGAAGATCAGTCCCAAAAGTAGGTGACTGGGGAGATGAACAAGGCTCCAACAGTTTTTTCAATTTGGTTGTTCTTAACATGTATTCAGTTTTTTATAGTTCCTTACTTATTTGGGGAACAGCAATTGTTGAGGGTAGTATGCTCACACTTCGTATTGCCATTAAAAGAAATTTAGCCAGTCTAACAAGTGTGTAGCAGCTTTTCCTTGTACTTTTAATTTGCATTTCTCTAACTTAATAGCAACTAATGATGTTGAGCATCATTTCATGTCTTTATTTGCCATCCATATATCTTCTTTGATCAAGTGTCCAAATCTTTTACCCATGTCTTAATTAATTGGGTTGTTAGTTTTCTTATGGGTGATTGTTGAGAGTTCTTTACACATTCTGTATATGTCTTTTGCCCTATATATGATTTTCAAATATTTCTTCCATTTTGTGAATTTATTTTTCGTTCTCTTAGGAATGCAAAATGTTTTCATTTGATGAAGTCCAATTTATCTTTTTTTTCTTTTTATAAATCATGTTTAAGGTCACAGATATTTCCTTCCATGTTTTCTTCTAGAAGTTTTTATATATTTATGTTTATAATTCATTTTTAATTAATTTCTTATAAAGTGTGAGAAACGGGGTGAGGTTCAGTTTGTTGCATACAGATGTGTGATTGTTCTAGCATCATTTGTTGAAAAGGGTAAACTTTCTCAATTAATTGTCCTTTATGGCCCCTCTCTTCTGTTCCATTGATCTATGTGTCAGTTCTTTCACCAATACCACAGCGTCTCTGATTGTAATAATGTAGCTTCATATTCAGTCTTGAAACCAGGGAGTATGAGTTTTCCAATTTTGTTACTCTTTTTCAATATTGTTTTGGCTATTCCATTTTCTTTACTTTTCTATATAACTTTTATAATTTATATGAAATCGTTATTTCTTTAAAAAGTATCCTAGTGGTATTTTTATTGGAATTGTGTTGCATCTATAGGTAAATACGAGAATTGATATCTTCAGAATATAGAGTCTCTGATCCATGAACATGGCATATCTCTCCGTTCAGGATTTTTATTTCTTTCATCACTCTTTTGTATTTCTCAGCATATAGACCTTGCGAAGATTTTATTAGTTTTATACTTAAAGTATTTTTTTGTGCAGTTGTAAATGGTACTTAAATATATATTTTTAAAATTCCAATAGTTTATTTCTGGCATGTAGAAATAACATTGATTTTTGTATATTGACCTCATATTCTACAATCTTGCTAAATTCACTTGTTAGTTCTCAGAGCTATTTTGTAGATTGATTGGGATTTTCTACATAGACCATTATGTCATCTGTAAATAGAATAATTTTTAGTTCTTTCTTTCCAATTTTTTTTTTTTTGAGACAGAGTCTCACTCTGTTGCCCGGGCTAGAGTGCCATGGCGTCAGCCTAGCTCACAGCAACCTCAAACTCCTGGGCTAAAGCGATCCTCCTGCCTCAGCCTCCCAAGTAGCTGGGACTACAAGCATGCGCCACCATGCCTGGCTAATTTTGTCTATATATTTTTAGTTGGCCAATTAATTTATTTCTATTTTTAGTAGAGACGGTGTCTCGCTCTTGCTCAGACTGGCTTTGAACCCCTGACCTTGAGCAATCCACCTGCCTCGGCCTCCCAGAGTGCTAGGATTACAGGCCTGAGCCACCGCGCCCGGCCTGTTTTCTAGTTTCTTAAGGTGAAAATGTAAATTAATGATTTGAGAACTTTCTTCTTTTTTAAAATAAGCGTTGTAGGCCGGGTGTGGGAGTACACATGTAATCCCAGCATTGTGGGAGGCCGAGGCAGGAGGATTGCTTAACGCCAGGAGTTTAAGACCAGCCTGGGCAACATAGTGAGACACTGTCTCTACAAAAACAAATAATTTAAAAACTTTTAAAAAATAAATAAAATAAGCACTTTAATGCTATGAATTTCCTGCTAAGGGTAGCTTTAGCTACAGCCAACACATTTTTAAATATCTTGTATTTTCATTTTTATTTAGTTCAAAAGTCTTTTCTAATTTCCCTGGAGACTTTCTCTCTGACCCATGAATTATTTAGAAATGTTGTTATGATTTCCAAACAGTTGTGAATTTTCCAGATATCTTAACTATTATTATTTGTAGTTTACATTTATTATGGCCAAAAAGCATTGGCCTCAGATATTTTCTCAAATCAAGTTCATAGGCCAAGTGAACGTTTCCAGATTTATGTATATGTGAAATGACAGAGAACAGGGAAGTCTGGAGGTGATGAAAAGATGAAAGGAATAGAAGGAGAAAAAGGGAGGGGATAATAAGGAGAGAGACAAGGAGGAAAGAAGAAAGCAGGGGAGCAAGAGGTAGAGTTTCCTCTCCTGGAGGCATTGTGGGACCCACTAGACAATGGGATACCCATGGTGGGTAATCTTGTCGGTGGGTTTCTGACTCTGCAGAGGGGTCCACAAGCCCTGGGAAATCCTGGCATCCTTCCCCAAAGGCTATGAAGTGATCATGGAATATCTGCTGCAGAGGCTGACTCCGTGCCAGCAATCAAGGGTCCAGGAGCCCAGCTGCAGAACAACCATCTCTCCGTTGATTGTATGGAGGGAACAGCAGAGGAGGGCTGTGGGTGGAGAAGGGGACCCCCTGATGCCCCATCCTAGCCTGTCTTGGGATCTTTGGGCCTTGACCTTTTAGGTGTCAGTGTTTGGTTGAATATTCTAGCAGCGGAGTCTTGGGCTTGGGTTGGAATATTGAACGGAATTGGAGGGAGGGTTTTCCAGTTGACCCTGGCTTGTCAGGGAGACAGAACTGGATTCCCCAGTTTTCCTTAACTCTCAAGGATGACAAGGGAATAAAATAGCCACCATGATTCTAAGAGCACTTTAAAACAATGACATTCTAGAAATTGCCCTTTATTTTTCCGGCTCACACTCATTTAATCGTCACTTGCTCTGGCAGCATGGGTTTTCCTGGGCAAGCCTGTCATGGTGTTGGGCTGTGGGGAGGTTTCCTGGTGACAGAACCTCTGAGTTGAAGGTCAAGATGGTGATGCCCCCGCTCTCCTCCTCATCCCCAGGCCACCAGGGCCATCCACGAGCTCCTGCTGGAACCGAGCCGCCGGATTGAGGTGCAGACATTCTTCCCCCCTCTCTTCATGGCCCTGCTGTTCCAGGTCTCCTTCTTTGTGATCGAAGGGGTTGCCGAAACTGTCCAGGACCCGAATCATGTCACCGAGTGGGTGGACCCAATAAGGTACCTTTGGCCCTGGGGCCAGTTTGCTAGTGCCTGTGTTCAGGGGGCCCGTCAGCTTAGCCTCGCCTGACTTGGTCCTTGCCTGCTGGGCCCAAACACTGTACACCCTCTCGCCGGGGCACCTAGTATGATCCCCACACATTACTGCAGGATGTCATCCTGGACTCTTTAGAAAAGACTTTCTGTAAGTCTGGCTCACCAGGCTGCTGCGGAGCTTCTGTACCACGGTGAGTCAGTACAATAGATGTTAACAAAACAGCATGTCTGGACCCACAGCCCCGTCTGCATTCCCCACCCTTCTGCCAGCTTCCGGAGTCACCTTGTGGATGCCACATCTCTCTTGGCTTTGTGAAATGTTAGCCCGGCTCTGTGAGGGCTGTCCCACCGCCAGAGGTTTATGATGCCAAGGGAGGCTTGAGTAGTCGCACAGGTGGCTTGTGAGGGAGAGCAGGGTGGGTGGCTGGTGATTCCGCTCTGCTTTCTGCTCTCTCCCCAGTTCTACCGTGGAGGCCCTGAAGACCCTGATGCGAAGCTCTGGGTATGCGGACCACGTGTCTTCCATTCAGAAACTTGGGGGATGGGGGCTGCTCCCCAGTCCTGAAAGACACTATGATGGAGTCGCTCTGGTGGCCAGGTGAGCTGTGCCTGGGTCCCTGGCTGGAGCCCCTCCCCTCCTCTTGGCCCTCCCCTGCGGCCCAGGCACACCCTGAGCACTGTGCTCTCGTCGGTAGGTGCCTGGTCATCAACAACTGTTGGCACAACCGCCCCATCTTTGGCCTCATCGTCAGGATCTTGCAGGACCCTGACTGCAGGAATCACTTGACCGCCCTTGTGCTCCTGACGGAGGTGACTGGCCCTGGTGGGGGGAGGGGAGGTAGAGAAGGGGCCACTTCTACCCTTTAAACGCAAGCACACGCATTATTTCATTTTCTTTATTCTTCAAGTTCTACCTCTTTTATAAACTCTTCCTAGAGTGAATTTCTTACTTTCATCTCCTACAGTTCCCCTTATCAAAGATGCCTAAGGCAAACTTGTAAAATGAATAAATGACTTCTGGAATGATAGGTGTGAATTCGCCCTTTAACTAAGCTTTGGCCTCTCTACCAATTCTTCCAAACCCTTTAGAACATTTCTTTACGAATGAGTAGGCGCCAAGATCCAAAGCCATGGAGTGTTTTTCCTCCATGCCCATCGAAGTTTCTTGGTCTCCTTTCTCCAGCTGCTCCAGTGTCCAGATGTGGCAGACGCGATGGATGATGTCGCCACTCACATTCTGGCCAACTGGTTCAAGACTGAGGAACCAGCCACGGTGAAGCTATTGCTGCAGCTGACGGAGACCTATGCAAAGAATGAAAACATGGTGAAATTGGCCACGGGTCATGGGCATGCTCTCAGAAGTTGTCACTCAGGGAAGGGACACATAGACTTGGCGGTCAGTGTGTCCATTCCTAGACAGGGTGGGACACACTCTTGGGATCAGAGAGGGCTGATCCTCACAAGGCCAGTCCACTGCAGACAGGTGCCAGGGCTTGAGCCACGAATGATTTGTACCTCCCAGGAAAGGGCCCCTTGGGAAGGGACCATTTCAGAGACAGGCCATGCCAGTCCTGGGATCCCAGACATACCATCTGGGTCTCCTGGAGATTGGTGTCATCATCAGGGATGAGAAAGGCAGTAGAGATGGGGACTTACAGTGTAGTGGAAAGAGGGGCCTCCTCTGTCTGTCCCCTTTGCCCCTGCTGGACAGAAGTCACTTCCCCAAACGTGCTCCTGGCCAGCTCACCCAGACTCTCACCCATTTGCTGGACCAGTCCCAGCTCCAGGAAGAAAGAGCAGGAGAGGCCGGGTGTGGTGGCTCAGGCTTGTAATCTTAGCACTCTGGGAGGCCGAGGCGGGCGGATCACTCAAGGTCAGGAGTTCGAAACCAGCCCGAGCAAGAGCGAGACACTCATCTCTACTAAAAATAAAAAGAAATTAATCAGCCAACTAAAAAAAAAAACAAATATATAGAAAAAAATTAGCCGGGCATGGTGGCACATGCCTGTAGTCCCAGCTACTTGGGAGGCTGAGGCAGAAGGATCGCTTGAGCCCAGGAGTCTGTGGTTGCTGTGAGCTTGGCTTACGTCACGGCACTCTAGCCTGGGCAACACATTGAGACTCTTTCTAAAAAAAAAAAAAAAAAAAAAAAGACCCTTTTGAAGAGGAGGTATAGCTCAGTGGCAGAGCACTTGACTGTAGATCAAGACCCTTTTGAACTATGAATAATAAATAACAAATAATAAATGATAAAATGTCTTAAATTAAGA